>JACXGK010006398.1:0-12108 GCA_016801125.1 Novumbra hubbsi
ACTATGTGAGTTGACCATATCTACAGACACATACTATATGAGTTGACCATATCTACAGACACATACTATGTGAGTTGACCATATCTACAGACACCTACTATGTTAGTTGACCATATCTACAGACACCTACTATGTGAGTTGACCGTATCTACAGACACCTACTATGTGAGTTGACCGTATCTACAGACACCTACTATGTGAGTTGACCGTATCTACAGACACCTACTATGTGAGTTGACCGTATTTACAGACACATACTATGTGAGTTGACCGTATTTACAGACACATACTATGTGAGTTGACCGTATTTACAGACACATACTATGTGAGTTGACCGTATTTACAGACACATACTATGTGAGTTGACGGTATTTACAGACACATACTATGTGAGTTGACCGTATTTACAGACACATACTGTGTGAGTTGACCGTATTTACAGACACATACTGTGTGAGTTGACCGTATTTACAGACACATACTATGTTCGTTGACCATATCTACAGACACATACAGCTGTGGCCAAAGGTTTTGTGAATGACTCAAGTCACTCAATGACTCATTGATTTACACAAAGTTTGCGGCTGCAGTGTTTTTAGATCTTTTTGTCAGATGCTACTATGATATACTGGAGTATAATTACAAGCATTTAAAAGTGTCAAAGGCGATTAATTACATGAAGTACATGCAAAGAGTCAATTTCAGTGATGACCCTTATTTTTCAAGACCTCTGTAATTCGTCCTGGCATACTGTAAATTAGCTTTTGGGCCACATCCTGACTGATTGCAGCCCATTCTTGAATAATCAATGCTTGTCAGAATTTCTTAGTTTTTTTGTCCACCTGCCTCTTGAGGATTTACCACACGTTCTTGATGTCATTAACGTCTGGGGAGTTTCATGGCCATGGACCCACAATTTCAATGTTTTACTTTTGCCTAATGGGAAGATGCTGGAAAAGGCATTGCCACCAAACTGTTTTTTGGATGGTTGGGAGAAGTTGTTCTCTGTGGATTTTTTGGTACCATACTTTATTCATAGCTTTATTCCTTGGCTGAGAAGCGACCCCTCACATGAATGGTCTCAGGATGCTTTACTGTTGGCATGACACAGGACTGATGGTAGCTCTCCCCTTTTCTACTCTGGACAAGCGTTTTTCCGGATGCCCTAAACAATCGGAAAAGGGGATTCATCAGAGAAAATGACTTTACCCCAGTCCTCAGCAGTCCAATCCCTGTACCTTTTGCAGAATATCAGTCTTTCCCTAATGTTTTTCCTGGAGTGAAGTGGCTTCTTTGCTGCCCTTCTTAATACCAGGTTATCCTCCGAAAGTCTTCGCCAGCTGCCATTCCTGAGCTAGCTCTGCACAGGTGGTGCCCCGATCCCGCAGCTGAATCAACTTTAGGAGACCTCCCTGGCTCTTGCTGGACTTTTTTGGGTACCCTGAAACCTTCTTCACAACAATTGAACGTCTCTCCTTGAATTTCTTGATGATCATATTAATGGTAAATTTAGGTGCAATCTTACTGGCAGAAATATTCTTCCCTGTGAATCCCTTGTTGTGCAAAGCAATGATGACTGCACATGTTTCCTCTCAGGTTACCCTGGTTAACAGAGGAAGAACAATGATTTCAAGCCCCACCCTCCTTTTAAAGCTTTCAGTCTGTTATTCTAACTCAATCAGCGTGTCGGAGTGATCTACAGCCTTGTCCTCGTCAACAATCTCACCTGTGTTAACGAGAGGATCACTGACATGATGTATATGCAAATTGCCATCATAAAAACTGATGCAGCAGAATGTGAAAATTAATATTTGTGTAATTCTCAAAACTTTTGGCCAAGGCTGTACTATGTGAGTTGACCATATTTTCAGCCACCTACTATGCGTGTTGACCATAACTACAGACACCTTCCATACGAGTGGACCATAACTATAGTAGTTACATGTCTTCAACTGGTGCTAACAGGACATTGGGCAAACAGCCTACTTTTCCCTTCTACTTCAAATGTCAATGATGTTAATCACTTGCTTCCACGGCTTCCCCCCCGTTGTGTGTCTGAAGGACTGTGTTGTCGTTGCAGCGCCCAGGCCAGCGCCCCTCCGACCCCGAGGAGGTGACCAATGAGGCACTGCGCAGCATGTGTGACAACACACTACACCTCTTCACTACGACCGTCGGATGCCTGACTGACGTGAGTCCGCTGACTGAGGGCACTGGGGAAGACCACGTCTTCCTAAACATTAGTCATCCGATCAGTTTGGCATTTCACGGAAGGTTCGGGCTGCGGAAGGGCGTGCCGTGAAAGTGTTGCGGTCCTGTAACAAATGACGTTTTATGTTCGTTGCGGCTGTCGAAATGCCTACGAGAAAAGCTAATTGAGCCAAGTCACACGTAACAGTAAACACTAAGGTTAGAGAAGATACCGATGGATTGCACTGAAATAATGTTTGTGTTAGAAGGATCTTAGGAACTCGCTGTGTTGTCCTTGCAGGGTCGGGTGTGACTCCTCAGTTTCAGCATGACACCCACAGACACTGTCTGTCTCTCTCTACTGTCAGTTACTTGACATGACATGACTCTTTCGGTTCCTCACACCAGAAACATCCACACAAGACGTCTTGACTGACGGAAGACGACAGTGATTTGTGACCTGAAATGCCGGCAGTTTCCGTATGCGTTTGCTCTACCCGGCTTTCCGTTCCACACTCAACTTTCTCCCTGGTTTGCTTACACCGACCGAAGTCTTTAATACGTGAAGGTGCGGTCAGAGAAAATCGTACATGGTATCGTCGTTTTTGACCAATCACAGCAGATGGTATTTGTGCACTGATATGTCATCATGGAGACCACAACAGCTGGACCGGCTCGCTAGATTATTCCCACCTGGCAGGTATCTGCTTCTATCCCCTGGCTGTTGGAAGAGGCTGTGATAGTATCCTGTGTTTCCTCCCTGTCGGTCTGTCCTGGCAGGTCCTGTGGCCCATGCTACTGTTCTACCTGACCCCAGGTCAGTACTCCAACGCCACCACGCCGCTCTGTAAGAGCCTGGTTCTGCTGGGCACCAAGAAAAGACAGGCCCAGGAGCCCAACTTCTACATTGACTTCAATGAGCAAGGTGGGTCCCTCAGAGATTGGCCCTTTGGTCCTTTGGCAGTTCTTCCTCTCCGCTGGACACTCTTATACGGTAGATTCATATTAGCAAGTCATTGTGTCGTTAAGGTGAGCCTAGGGAATCGGGGGAACTAATGGGATTAGAAAACAGGAGGCTTTTCCACACGGAGCCGGACCCTGTGCGTTCCCTGTTTCGGACTGGGACTCGCCCGCCCTTTGGTGGAAACAAGATGTTTGAAGCCCTTGCAGTACTCCTCGTCAGCACTTCTTTGGGAGTGGGATTGGGAATTGTTATTTTCCATTGTGTGCGTATTTTACGCGCAGACGTTTTGTTCTCATTAAAGGGCTGTTGGTCGGTGCTGAAAGGCCAGACGGACCGTAGTGTCTGGTTCTGATTAGCTGAATGAGAAGCCGTGTTCATCACGAAATAAAGCGCTAGCGTCGCTCGGGTCTTGAACTGTAAGGTAATTGTTTCTGTGGAGGAGACAATGATAAAGCTGAGCTCTTTGTGGTAAAAAGTATGAGCCTGGGTACTTAATCATTCAGTCATTAATTATAATGCTTGGACTGCTATAAACCTTGTTGGCTCTCTCTCTCTGTGCCCTTCCTCTTCCTCAGTTAATCTTCCCTCTCCCCATATACTGATGATCCGGCTCTTGGTGAGTGTGTTCAAGTCACTTCCACGTTTTTGTCTGAGTGTTTCTTATGACATCTCGAGCATATCTTCAAGTTTGTTTTGTGTGTGTGTGTGTGTGTGTGTGTGTCTCAGGTTAATGGTTCATTCCCATTCAGGAGTCGTGGTCATGGTGGACCATCCCTGTCTCTGCTGAAGGTTCTGAGCCCTAATATCCACCCCAAAGCTGAGGCCGTCTGGGAGAAGGAGATCCCTGCCCTCCTCAGCTGCTTGGATGGTAAAGGACCATTCTCGGTGTCCCTGGCCTGGATGGTGCTAGGAACCCCAGTTAGAAACCTTTCTTCATAGGCAGTGTGTTGACACGTAGGACTCAGGCAATCCCAACTGAATGACCCCATATTGCTATAACCTACAGAGCCACATGTGGCCTTGAATGAACCCATGGGGCTTTTATCTACAAAGACTAAATAACACCGACAAGCTTTTATTGCTACTCTGGGGCCGTTGGAAGTCCATTCTATAGCCAGTGGTTTGAAGGTATTCTTACTCTCTTGTTTTCTGCTGAGAATAAGCGGCTGTATGGTTCCATCCACCACCACAGCTTCAGTTATGAGACGTCTGTGCTTCCAATTTTTAAAGGCAATGTCATATTTTTTAGAGAGAGAGCTTTTTTAGCTTGGGGCAATTTCTTCTTCCCCTCGTAAAAATACATTGCTTGCGTTTAAGTGGAGCGTGGGGTATTATTAGGGACTTTAAATCATTTTCACTCTTTGGTTGGGTTGGACCGTGCACAGAATATCTTGCCGCAAGGAAGGCCCAACTAAGTATGCTTTCATCTCCATCTTGTTTCTTTACAGAGGCTACGCCCGAAACGCTAGACAAGAAGACGTGGGAAGACAATTTGCTGCAGGTGTGGTTGGGCTTGTCTTGACGTAGCCTCCCCACGGCACTGTCAGTAACAATGACTGGGAAAAACCTTGTCCCCGTCTCCTCAAAAAGGAGAACCCTGTTTAGCGGGGAGGTGTCGTTGGGGACCCAGGTGGTGTAGTCCCGTAATGTTGAATGCTAGGTGTTTGCTACTGTATCACTCACAACGGATGTGACGCACAGTGCTGATGAAGTCTACTGGCTACTGCTGTTTTTTCTGGCACTTTCCAGCTCATAGCCGAGACCCTGGTGGCCATAGGTGATGACCGGTGGAGCTGTCAGCTGGCCGTCGAGGCCACACGTTACCTCTCGAACTATAACCAGTCCCCGGAGGAGAAGGTTGGTGAACCATGTCGTCCTGACCTCCCTTGAACCATATCCCCAGAGGTGTCCATGACCACGTGATCTGACATCGATGATCTCTGGATGGAATATATGTTTGGAAAAATGCATGGCTTTTACTAGGCTTTCTGAAATGTACCTTTTTTGTGATCTGTACTTCCTATCAAACTGTCAGGCTTGCATATAAAAAGTTGTCTCATTCACCCCCTTTCGTTCCCCCGTAACAAATACAATTAGGTAGTAAATGTATCCAGTGATTAAAAATGGAATTATCGTTTCCCTTTGTGTCTCCCCGTAGAGTTTCCTGTACAAGTGTGTTGGCGTTACACTGCAGCGGTGCTGCAACGAAGAGGTGGTCAAGAAGCAGCTGCAGGAGATTCTGTTCAACGCGCGGCACAACGACTCCACCGAGAGAGAGGTGAACCTGCGTCTTTCTGCCTCTCTGACCCTCCTCTGCCTCCAGCTTCGTGGTCAGATCAGAGGCACCACAGGGTTGTGTACATTGACCGTTGAAGAGGGGCAGAAATAGAGTATTAAGTTATTCTCGGAGTCGCGCGGGTCGATTATTTCTCAGCATGTTTAGCACAAGTTTGGATGTTTGTGGTAAAGCGGAGTGTGTAAGTTAAACCTTCTAACCCCTTAATTTCCTTGTATAAGAACCAGATAATTTGGAATGTTTGGTTTTTACCGTTAGGTGATAATATTAGACGTTGTATTCGGTCACTGGAGGCTTGAACATGCTTTGAACCGTACTAATGGGGGTTGTTTGGGCTAATGGTTCCCCAGGGTGTCGCCGTGGGCATCGGGCTGTGTGCCAGGAGTCACCTCGATGCCACTCTCGCCAAACTGGATGACTTTGGGAAATCTGATGCCTTCAAGAAAGCCTCAGGAATATTTGGTCTGCTCAAAGTTAGTTCGTTTTTCATGTTTTTAGAGTGTGCTGATTTCCAAAACAACGTGTTTCTGAAACAATTATTTTTAAATCTACATGTACTTATGCCCACCCTACCTCATCTCTCTCAGGACAAGCATGACGTGGACATAGAGAAGATGAAGAGCACTCTGATCCTTTGTTATGGATATGTGGCGCTTTACGCCCCCGAAGACCAGGTTCTGTCCCGGATCGATCCGGACATTCTCCGCAGCATCAGCAAGCACTTCAACACTAAGGTAATAAAGCCCTGTTCAAAACGTTCAGTGGATCTTGGTCTGGGGCCGGAGGTACCGTGCATCCGGAAAGGATTCACACCGCTTCACTTTCTCCATATTGTGTTATGTTACAGCCTTCCCAAAGGGATTAAATTGATTTTTTCCCCCCTCATAATTATACACACAATACCCCATAATGACAAAGTGAATAAAGTTTGTTTATAATTTTTTATAGATTTGCAGAAATGAAGAAAGAAAATATGAACATGTACATAAGTATTCTCTGCCTTTGTTGAAGCACCTTAGGTTGCAATTACAGCCTTTTGAGTATGTTGCAAAAATTTTGGCACACCTATTTTTGGGCAGTTTCTCCCATTATTCTTTGCAACGCCACTCAAGCTCCATCAGGTTGGATGGGGATCGTCGGTGCACAGCTATTTTCAGATCTCTCCAGAGATGTTCATTCGGGTTCAAATCTGGACTCCGGCTGGGCCACTCAATGACATTCACAGAGTTGTCCCAAAGCCAGTCTTTGGTTAACTTGGCTGTGTGCTTAGTGTTGTTGTCCTGTTGGAAGATGAACCTTCGCCCCAGTCCGGGTTCTTGGTCACTTCCCTGGCGAAGGCCCTTCTCCCCCAATAGCTCAGTTTGGCCATGCAGCCAATTCTGGCCACTGGGACATTCAATGCTGCAGACATTTTTCTGTACCCCTTCCCCAGATCTGTGCCTCGATACAATCTTGTCTTGGAAGTCTACCGACAATACCCTCAACTTCATGTCTTGGTTCGTGCTCTGACATTCCCTGTCAACTTTGGGATCTTATATAGACAGGTGTGTGCCTTTCTAAATCATGTCCAATCTACTGAATTTGCCACAGATATACTCCAACCGAGATGTTTTTACCACAAGGATGATCCGTGGAAATGGGTGCACCTGAGCTTAATTTTTTCGTGTCATGACAAAGGCTGTAAATATTTATGTTTTTTATTTTTAATAGATATGCAAAAATTGACATAAAACGTTGTTCGCAATATCATTATTGGGGTATTGTGTGTAGAAGTTTGAGGGGAAAAAAATTCATTTAATCTATTTCGAAAAGTGAAACGCTGTGAATACTTATGGGCTGTACATTGTACATTGAAAGCCAGCCTCTCAAAATATAGTGCTTAACGAAATGAAGGGGCGCGTGTCGTCTTGGTCAGAACACACTGTTAATATACACCTGTTAAAAGCCTTTACTATTTACTAGCAATACATTTACTATTACGGGGGGTGGCCAGTCAATTTACCATGGCCTCCATTCAAACACTCATTCAAACCCCCCCTTCCTTCACCACAACCAAAACTAAACACATAGTAGCAACAACCCCCTCTGACCACTGCATAGCACTGTGTTATGGCCTTGTAATGTTCTTCCTTCCTTTTGCCTGAAAAACTTGGTATTATTTTGTTGGCTGTGGTCAGAGCATTCTTGGATTGGCTTGGAGCTGGTCAGACAGTGGCTCTCAAATGGCTCTCCTTTCCCCACGTACGTAATTACTTTTAACGGTAGTGCTGAGGGTCCTAGTTAAACTATATAGGGAATATTGGAAAATATAGGGCCAATTGGAATGCTGACCAACCAAAGGATTCGTTGATTGCAACAGGAAAGGTTTTTTGATTAAGTGGAATTTTATTTTTGTTGCCAACTTCAAAGCTCAGATATCAGGTTGCCCAGGCATATGACACTAGTGTTGCAGTATTTGTCATACTGAACCATCACTAACCCATTTTGTGGAAAATGTTTGTGGTGTTCAAAAGAAACATGAACACAAACCACAGTGGAAATATATATGTGATTATCTCTGTCAGTGGTCGGAGAAATCACAATATGTTACTATATTGGTGTTGTTGTGTTGTCTCAAATGTCTCACTCATGTGGATTTATTAGGTCTCTCTGGCTCTCCATGGCTACAGATTAACCTGGTTAGATTCAGGATGTCGTCTCCTTTACTTTGAAAACCAGGCACCATAGTTTGTCTGTTTTTTTAGTCTCTCTCCTGCCAATTTACAACCTCCAGATTTCCACAAGAATTGAATGAACATTGCTCATCAATAATAAGGGAACACGTAGTCATCACAGTATAATACCCAGTCAATTAAACTGGATATCAATCTTTCCAGTTAGGAAGCATAAGCGATTGTGAAGGAGTGTCATCTGTTTTTGTGCAGATGAAAGTAAGAACAGGTGCACTGAAGAGGCAACAGCAAGACAACCACCAAAAAGGGAATGGTTTTGCAGGTGGTGGCCACAGACAGCCTAGTTTAGCATTTTGCTAATGGTCTTGTCACTACTGGTAGCATGAGGTTGTACCTGCAGCCCATTCAGGTTGTACCTGCAGCCCATTCAGGTTGTACCTGCAGCCCATTCAGGTTGTACCTGCAGCCCATTCAGATTGTACCTGCAGCCCATTCAGGTTGTACCTGCAGCCCATTCAGGTTGCACAGGCAGTCCCATTGAGTGTTGTGATAAAATCACGCAAGTTTGAACAGCCTGTGATATCAATTGTTAACTTTAGATTTTTGGTGTGAGTCGGAATTTAGCCCGCAATTTGGTTTTCATTGACTGTTGTTATGGCATGTTTTGTCAACAAGTTACATAATGTGCAGTAAAGATTGTTATCTTTAATATATCTTTGGTTCATCAAGACCCGATATGTGTTTTAAGGGATCCTTATTTATTTTGAGCAGTATATTTTCATATACACGCAGAATTTTGTGTTGGTTGACAGATAGCACATACACACACATACACACACACACATGCAGGCCCTTACGCTTTGTTTAGAATTCTAAAGCTGAGTCTGTCTATGTATTCAGTTTGGTTTCACACAGGGCTCATTAAATTAGCTATGGCTAGTTGGCTAGCGCTGACATGATAATATGTATTGATTTACAGTAAGGATAGTTTGACTTTAATGTTGTTTTCTAAAACCATACTCAGGCTTACACTCTTAACATGTATTGGAAAAGGCCTTCTGAAATAATATATCTTTTACAATATTTACATTACATATAGTCATTAATTTGTGAAGAATATAACTAGGATCCAGTGAGAATCCACATTATCAGCTTGTTTCACTTGATGATTTAATGAAATCCACAAATGAGTGCAACCGATTAATTTAATAAGGATGGAGAGTAGAATTGTAATAGTTTAGTGGTTGTAAACATGAACAAACAGTTAAGCACCTCAACAATGTTGCCATCATGGTCAGTCCTACCTGTTAATGTCTGACCAGTTACATTTCTCCATCGCAATTCTTTCAGCCTTTTACTGAACCAGGCTAAAACCAGGTGATTTATTTAGCTGGTTTATTTAGTGGAAAGGGCATATCCTTTAATTTTCATGGGAAATGAACATATTCTTGTTAAGTAGAAATAAACTTTTGGATTAAAACTCCCATGTTACTTTTATGTTGTGCAGGTTCTTGGAATTAAAATAGAGACCAAGGTACTGTGAAGCGAACCGTACAAAGGAATCTCTCTTTCACTGCGCTTTCTCTAAACCTATTCTAACAATCAATTCTCTTCAGAATGCCGCTGCATCAACAACTTTCTGAACTTCCTGATGTCAAAGGTCAAATAGAGCTTATATTTCTCCAGTCTCCTGAAATGCACGTGTGTTTTTGCATACCCTCTGGGTGTGGGGTAATGGCCTGGGATTGGCCATCATTGAGTCCATTCTCCCTTAGCAACATCCGTTTTTATTTCTACACGGCATAGAGATTTGAGCTCACAACCATTAGGTTTCTGCCCCAGTGCTCTAACCTCTAGACCGCCCCCCCCTAAGTTAATTAATCAGCTGGTAAAATATAAGCGTCATATCTGGTTTATCTGTTTTCATTTTCAGAAGTTCAGAATGTTTAGTGCTTTTGCCCTCAATGTTCCACTAACACTCTGTAACACTGAGGTGTTTCTAGGGCTTTGTGGTTTTCAACCTTCCTGATCTAAGAGAACATACCACCTCACACTGTAGGTTGTGATGTGAAATCAGATTGTGTGTTTTCTGTTCAAATTCTTTTTCCCCCTCTAGATCGCAAAGCTTTCATTTCAGTCTGGCACTTACAGTCTCCAAGTCAAGGCATGGATGTTCATTCTCTTAAAACAAATGAAAACCTTACTTGTGATTTTTCCCCTGCAGATGTTGTATGTACGGTGCCAGTCAACCGTTTGGTCTTCTGTCTTGTACTGTGTTGTTGTTAATCCACTGAAATAATTGAATTTAGCAGAAGCTGAATTTAGCGCACTTACATCCTATCAAGATTCTATGGTTTCTTATGCCATTTGCTAAAACCATTCTATCAAGTCTTTGGATAACTTTTTTTTAAGGACACCTGACATTTAGAACAAAAGAATAAAACTCCACTGTTTAATTCCTTGGTTGTGACTCTAGACTACCCGCCTTTAGATTTGGTATTCACGGCATAGGGAACTATAGAATGATGGGGCAAGTGACTGACTGCCTCTGTCTATGAATGCTTGGGGGTTGCACTATAACTAATATTTTGGTTGTCCTGTTCACAAGGGTGAAGTAGCACGGTGTGCAATGATGCAAAAAAACTTTAGCCTCTGACGGCTGTGGCAAAGTTTAATGAACACTGTCTGAGGCTGTGTGTGTGTGTGTGTGTGTGCATGCATACGTGTGTGTGTGCATGTCTGCTGGCCATATTGACAACTCATCAGGACCTAACCATGAAGCTGAGTCTGATCCAGAGCGTGGGACTTATAGCCAAGGCCATCAGCAGTGTCGTACGCAAACAGGATTACATGTTCATCCGCAAACAGGAGCTCATGGGAGTCATGGTGGTGAGTCTCTTATGTCGCGTCACCACTGTATAATGAATCATGTTTCACCAGTGGTTCAAGTACATTGTTTCAAGACTGTTTATGAAAGTCTATGACAGTGTTGTGATGACTAATGCAGTGCTTATAAAGGCTTTTGCAGTGGTACTTGTGATACAGTGTAGCCTTGCGGTGCTGCCTTGCATCATTAACGGTATGGTTTTGATGCCTCTCAGTAATGCTGCAGTACTCAAGTTCTGGACTTCCACTGGTATGACTCGGAGGCCATTTGCACTTGGACAGGCGTTTATAAGGATCATTAATACTAGCTTCACAAATGGTGCCTGATCAGGACTTGAGCTTGGGGGCTCCGACTTCTGCAATAGAAACTTGAGACTCTACCTATGGTGGTGCATAGCCTCTGACTTAGCCTCAGGGACTCAGACTCAACTCTGACTTAGCCTCAGGGACTCTGATTCAACTCTGACTTAGCCTCAGGGACTCAGACTCAACTCTGACTTAGCCTCAGGGACTCAGACTCAACTATGACTTAGCCTCAGGGACTCAGACTCATCTCTGACTTGGCCACAGGGACTCTAGACTTGGGCACAAGGTTCAGTGATTCAGCAACATCACTGCCTTTCTGTCTTCCTTTGGTGAAGGATTTCATCAAGGCAGAACCCACGGAGGCCCTGCGTACTCCGGTCCGCCAGCGAGTGATGACCACGTGTGCCAACCTGATGTATCCTTCCATTTTGAACAGCCTGTTATGGATGTGGACAATGCGGACAATGCAGCATGTATCGATACCTGTAGATGCCCTCTCAAGAGCTTTTCTCTACCACATGTTCACAACCACATGTTCTCTATCACATGTTCACTACCACATGTTCACTACCACATGTTCACTACCACATGTTCACCACCACATGTTCACTACCACATGTTCACTACCACATGTTCTCTATCACATGTTCCACTCAGTTTGTCACACACCACTTTTGTAAAAAAAAAATATTCCTCTTATTCTCGTAATTTGATCTTTATAAACCTAGCTCTTACTGAGTGATATCACTGACCCTTGACCCCAGACTGACCCTAGTAACCTGGAGCCAGCGCTG
>JACXGK010006398.1:12208-29015 GCA_016801125.1 Novumbra hubbsi
GAGAGGTGAGCCCAGACATAGAGAGGTGAGCCCAGACATAGAGAGGTGAGCCCAGACATAGAGAGGTGAGCCCAGACATAGAGAGGTGAGCCCAGACATAGAGAGGTGAGCCCAGACATAGAGAGGTGAGCCCAGACATAGAGAGGTGAGCCCAGACACTGAGAGGTGAGCCCAGACATAGAGATGCGAACCCAGGGCATGCTAAACCTTGCGTATACTTGTGTTCCCACAGGAGTTGTACACAGACACGTTCAATGCTCTTCAAGAACTCTTGAGGAACATCCTCACCAGAGACCTGACTCCTGATGGCCTCCAGGGTGTATTCAAGGTGAGCTCGAGATGACAAGTGTGTCCTCATTGATATGATGGCGTTCCGCCCAACCTCAACCCATTTGCCTTTGGTTTTCTCCAGCACATTGAGGCGTGGTTGAGTTCCAACCAGGACCACGAGAGGGAGAGGGCGGTGAAGACCACAGCTCACATCCTCGACTTCTACTTTAGCAACCTCAAAGTTAAGGTGAGTCACTACTCCCAGTGTCTCTGCTGGTCAGAACTCACATTGGGTCAAGGCACCTACTGACCAGCCACATTGCATACGTGTCCGTAGAACATGGTGACCTTCCATAACCTAGGGGCTCTCCTGGGCCGCCTGGCTCCACGCTGCACCGACCCCAGCCCCGCGGTCCGCACGGCGGCCATCGACTGCATCTACAGGCTGCTCTACATCCAGCTACGCTACGAAGGTAGCACACGCTCTCCGTTCCCATTTCATTCTGTAGCTTTACTGGCATGGGAAACATTTGTTTTTGTTGACAAAAAATGGAAAACAGGCACGCTATGATAAAGGACAAAAAAAAAAGAAAAAGAGGTCAATTACGCTGTTTGAATGACGGGAGTAAATAAAGATGTTTATTGGTTATGTTTACTATGGTGTTAGCGCTTCACGGGATGCCCTTATCTCATTGCTATGGGTCACCAGTCCTACTGCTCTGATTACACAGTGTGGTATTTAGCTTTACGGATGTGACAGTGGATCAATATTATATTTCTTTCTGGCCGGGCGTGTGTGTGTATCCCCAGCACGGCATCTGTTTGGCCCGGGGTTAGGATGCGCAGCTCGGTTTCCTTCTCATGCTTTTCCTTTGTGTCTTTTTTTACACGCACTCTGTCTCTGATACTAAAGCCTGGTAGCAGCTCCAATTCCCTGCAGCCTAGTTTAACTGACTGAGCGTTCGTTTCTGGCCCCCACTAAGACTGGAACACCCTCCGGCTCCGTTCCTAGGGCCTCCCTATTTTCTTTATAGTGCACTACTTTTGAACTCGAGGGTTTATGGGGCTCCTATCCAAAGTAGTGCACTGCATAGTACAATAGGGTACCGTTGGTGCTAGTAAATTAGGGTTTGTCTGACGGCAGTGAGAGTGTGTGGAGCGATCATGGTGTTTTTTTGTGCCCCTGCCTGCAGGCTTCTCTTTGGACCATAAAGACGAGTCAGTGGAGAGCCTGATCACTCTAAGGGAGAGGCTGAACAACCCGGAGCCCTCTGTCCTCTACAAGACGTGCTCCGAGCTCACCAAGGTAATCCACACGGCTGCTTCCTGTAACGGGAATGGGGGTGCTATTAGTGATGTGGAGGTTCCAGGGTTGAACACCAAGCTCAGAGAAGGGTTTCCTTCAGGGCCGTTTCAGTGTGCTCGTTAAACTACAGTATGTGGCCAGAGAGAGTGACGGTTATCCACAACCGGGACGGTTTGTTTTGACTTACTATGGTGCCTGCGGAACTGACCCCTTCACTTTTTTAGTTTTATAGACTTTTTATTGAAAGAATATAGTATTTTTGGCACACAATAATTCATAAGTATGATGGGTAAACTCACATTTTTTTTGTGTGCTGCTGTGTTTTTCCTGGTCATTTTAGGGTGTTGTGTGATGGTCTGCACTGATGTTTGTTTGTCGTTTTTTGTGTAGGTTCTTTATTTAGTTTGTGTAGTTAGTCAGTACTTTGTGTTCAGTTTGTCTGTGGTTGTTCCATCTCACGGTTCCCGTGTGTCTGTCCTCATAGATCATCAGTAACCGGCTGCCCCAGCAGCAGCTCAACACTCTGATCTTCATGTTGTTTGAGGGGCTGGTGGACCCCCAGTCTAACTGCTCCAGAGCTTCTAGTGTTGTACTGAACACCTTGCTGAAGAACCGAGGAGCAGGACTACAGGACCTGGTACACACAAACACACACACACACACACACTCACACACACTGGTATTGTTTTCTCCAAATAACCTGTGTGACCCCGGCTCTCTGTCAGGTGTCCGAGATGTTGGAGGTGCTACACATTCGTCTCCAGATGATCAGTGAGGAGCAGGTGAAGGTGGCTGTGGCCCAGTCCGTCCTCATTCTGGCTACCCAGCACCTCCAGACTGTCATCAACACTCTCATATCCTACCCCCTGCCCTTTGACAAGTGAGAACCACCCTCCTAAGTCGTGTTCAGTTCCACTCCTCGTCCTCTTACCCTCTCTCTTCCACTCTCTCTTTCTCTCTCCACCTGACACATACTACATCTCCCCCCCTCTAGACAGCGCTGTAGTAGCATTGTCGTTCCGGTAACTCTGTGTTCCCTGCATGTTCTTCAGCTGGAGCTGTGAGATGTGGATTGCCCTGGGGGCCGACAGCAACCTGGCCTCCCAGATCATGGAGATGCTGATGGAGAAGCTCAACATCATGGTGCCGTACGTGGACAAGAAGGAGTCCATGATGAGAGCCGGCCTCAGCAAGGTGGCCACCAGCCACCCCCTGGCTGTGAGTGTAGAACGCCTGGATTCACATGGGAGTCGCTGCCATGCACATGTTGCTTGGCCCTGTAGACTCCTATATTATGGGTGATTGTAGCCTCTTAAAGCAGGTCGGGCTTGTCGCTAGGCCTTGGGACTACCTGTAGGATTTCTGTTGGAGAGGGTGAGGTGCAATCTCAAGAGGTGCTGTGAAATTTTAAGCAGAGAAGATGTTAGTGGTGGTGTTGTGATAGTGGTGGTGTCGATGATAGTGGTGGTGTCGATGATAGTGGTGGTGTCGATGATAGTGGTGGTGTCGATGATAGTGGTGGTGTCGATGATAGTGGTGTTGTCGATGATAGTGGTGTTGTCGATGATAGTGGTGGTGACGATGATAGTTGTGGTGTTGATGATAGTTGTGGTGTTGATGATAGTTGTGGTGTTGATGATAGTTGTGGTGTTGATGATAGTGGTGGTGTTGATGATAGTGGTGGTGTTGATGAAAGTGGTGATGGTGATGACAGTGGTGGTGATGACAGTTATGGTGATGACAGTGGTGGTGATGACAGTTATGGTGATGATAGTGGTGGTGGTGGTTGGGGTGGTGATGATAGTGGTGGTGGTGATGATGATGATTGTGGTGGTGGCGCCGGTGGTGATGATGATGATAGTGGTGGTGATGATGATAGTGGTGGTGATGATGTTAGTGGTGGTGATGATGATAGTGGTGGTGATGATGATAGTGGTGGTGATGATGATAGTGGTGGTGATGATGTTACTGGTGGTGATGATGTTAGTGGTGGTGATGATGATATTGGTGGTGATGATGATAGTGGTGGTGATGATGATAGTGGTGGTGGTGGCGATGATGATGATAGTGGTGGTGGTGGTGATAGTGGTGGTTGTGATGGTGATAGTGGTGGTTGTGATGGTGATAGTGGTGGTGATAGTGGTGGTTGTGATGGTGACAGTGTTGGGGACGGTGGTGGTGCTAGTGGTGGTGACAGTGGTGGTGATGGTGATCGCCACCACCATGGGATAATGGTGTTCTAAGACGGGTTCAGGAATTTCTTTTCAGTCATTTGGTTCACATACTGAACTCCCAAGGTTCCCTCTGGTGTAGATGACGTGTGCCCTGAAGGAGATGATGCTGAACGGGCAGAGCCAGGACGCCGTAGTGTCTCTGTTCCCCCAGCTCTTCAGCTCTCTGCTGGTCCGCCTCGGCTCCAGCGTTGGGGTCTCCCTCCCTAAAGACATCAACACCAACAGCATCAGATCCGACAGGAAGAACTCTCCCAAGATGGCCGTCGGCTTTGACGTGTGCGGGTTAGTCAGAACCATTACGTCATAGTCCCTATTGACCAGGGTCCATGTGTGTGTGTGTTGACCACCTAGGTGTTTGTTGACCTGCCGTGTGTGTGTTGATCTGTGTGTTCAGGGTAGCGGTAGAGGCCTTGCGGATACTCCTGGCTCGGGCCCAACTGGACGATGTGGTGAATCGTTTGGACCATGAGGGGGCCTGGGACAAGATGAAGGACCCCCAGCAGCACCCCACAGGGGTCACCCTCCTCTCCCGGTACTAACCCCTCCCCCCACAGGGGTCACCCTCCTCTCCCCATCAGTCCTGATGCTTGGTGTGTTGTGACATGGCGTGGAGTGTTTTCGGTGTGTTGTGACATGGCGTGGAGTGTTTTCGGTGTGTTGTGACATGGCGTGGAGTGTTTTCGGTGTGTTGTGACATGGTGTGGAGTGTTTTTGGTGTGTTGTGACATGGCGTGGGGTGTTTTCGGTGTGTTGTGACATGGTGTGGAGTGTTTTTGGTGTGTTGTGACATGGCGTGGAGTGTTTTTGGAGTGCTATGACGTGGTGTATTTTGGTGTGTTCATTTTCTTGTGTTGGTGTCGTCTCCCGTTTCAGGGCGATGGCCAAGCATGCAGGCCCCCGTCTCCCAGCCATTGTAGAGTGTCTGTGTCCCTGTCTCAACAACATCTACGAGTGTCAAAGGGTCACCATCACTGCTTTCTTCTCTGAGGTGAGCCAAGACTGTTTGCTGTACGGCAGACAGCCCCCATTACACTGATTATACCAATCCACACTTTACAGATCTGCTGACTTTGAAGGGGCATTTTACATTATAGTAATTCAGCGGACACTTATCCAGGGAGACTGATAGCTACTGCCGGTTTGGAGGGCATTTCCCCTAGCTGTTCCGTAGGCCAACACATTGGCCCTGTAGTGGATATGATCTCCTGCTGGACGGAGTGGAGGACCTGGGCGACATGGGACATCTTAGAAAGGCCATCTGAATTAACAATTTGTGATGCCTACTATTTTTATGTTTTGTATTTATCAGACAGAAAGATAGATAGACTGATAGATGGAACGTGTGATAGATGGAATTTGTGAACACAAAGGGATATCCTCCTGTGCCGTCTATATCCTTTAGGGGAGATACCCGCTACCTAATGCTAAAACCCCCTGCTAATATTAGTGTGTTGAATTTGTATAGCCTGACCTTCTACCAGGTTCCCAGAAGGCTTGATCGGAAACTCCTCACCTCATCAGACAAAATATTATTTTCCGCTTTTGCTAGAACAGACCCCTGATTGGACTGCTGCTGTTAGTATTATACCTCCAGTACTTCGGTCTCCTCCGTAATTATTATGTTGTGAGGCAGAAAACCAACTTGTCTGCTTTTCTGCATCATTTGAGCTGCTTGTATGGTAATGAATGCAAGGCTCTGTAAGTGGAACCACTTAACAGGGAAGCGCAGTTGAATGTACATACAGTAATTATGTGTATAATGTACAGGCTAATGTATATCTCTGAGCGTGAAAACGAGAGGGAAGTGGTTATAATCACCGAGGCACAGCGTGTCACAGTCACGGGCTCCTCTCTTAGTGCAGAGTGGGTACGGTTTACCCTGCCCAGATCTCCTAATAGGGTCATTACGGTAAACGGGCATGTCTGTATCACGGCCAGGAATATTGAAATGATATGTAAAAGACATAATGTCCCCCTTTAAGAGGGGCGTCGTTCACCCAGGCAGTTCACACGCTGCTCCAGACATAGTTGCTGAACGGTACGAGGCTACTTGTAATGGATTACATTTGAATAAGCCATGTCCCAAGGACCCAAAGTGAACAACCTAGCTGGTTGGTAAGTCTCCTGTGGGTGGGTGTGTGTAGGTGTGTGTGTTTGTGTGTGTGTGTGTGGCACCGTGTTCTCCCGTGTCATCTGCCTCCCTGTGTTGCCATAGCTACTGAACCACCATGTCGTGACGGAGCTGATGATGATGGACGTGCTCATGAACAACATGATGGAGCGCATCTCTGACCCCTGCTGTACCGTCCGCATGCTGGCCGTCCGGGGGCTGGGCAACATCGCCGTGGGTTCACCCGAGAAGGTACCCGTGTGGAGGGGTGGAGCAGAGGGGGGTGGGATGGGACTTGCCAGCGGCCTAGGAGGGGGCACGTGGCCTCAGGTTAGCTTCAGAAGGTACGGGGGGTGGATGGGTGGTTGTTAGACTGTCCAACATGTCTTACGCCATTCTGGGACCCATTCCAGCAGGTCTGGTCATGTGTTTTGAATGTCCATTTTTCTCAGTGCTCCCAGCTCCTCACTACTGAGTGGAGGTCAACACCCGTCTCCTCCTCTCTGCCAGGTGAATAAGTATGCCAAGGAGCTGCTGGCTGCTATGAGCTCGGGGATGGAGGAGAAGGACGACCCTGGGAAACACATCACCCTGGAGGCCATGTCGGGCCTGTCCAAGGTGCTGCTCTACCTGGACAAGAAGAATGTCCACCTTCTGGTTGTCTACATCTTCATGAAGATCAAACCCTTCCTGGAGAGTGTAAGTTTTACACTAAAGCATTAAAGGTTGAGTGGTTTTATGTTACAGGAACTCTCGTTCTAACTGGCAAGGTGCAAGTCTCGCGCGTCGAGGTTTCCTCTCTAAAAGAAGGTCTCTTTTGTGGTTAAAAGATGAAAGAAAACCATTCCTAACTTTCTCTTCGGTTTATTTGTATGCGTTCAACTTTGAGTCTCACGGTTTTCTCTGTACATTTGTTCCCTGCAGGAGAATGATGAGATCCGCTGTGCTTCAATCATGCTCCTGGGGAACCTGTCTAAGTTCGGTTCTGGAGAGCCTGTTTTCAAGGATCAGATCCATAACGTGCTTGTCAGCCTCCTGCTCCATCTCAATGACCCCAACCTGCAGGTGGTCAAGGTGAGTTCCCTGACAACACGCCGTGACGGAGACCGTGTGATGTATTACCGTTGCTCTACAGTTCCCCTCGCTGGCGTGCTTCCGATACCCACGGTTACTCAGACACCGTTAAAGTAAAAGCTACGCTGTCTTGGTTATTTTGTAGATGGAACTGAATGAGTTGTGACTTACTGTTGCGTCCGTCTAACGGTTTCAGGCGTGCAAGTATTCCATGCGGGTGTGTGCCCCAGTGGTAGGCTCGGAGCTGATCACCACCATGTTCCAGAACCATCTACACGAGGACAAGGGTCTTCACTATGGGGAGTTCATCAATGACCTAACCAAATACATTGTGAGTCACCGGAACTCTCTCCCCCAGACATAAACTGACACGGACATCACCAATCCCCATATGCCTAGAAACGGTATTGAGGTTTAACGCTGCTTTTTCTTCACAACGTCAACTAAAGAGAACCAGAAATGTAGCTGTTATTGACATTAAGATTTGAAATTTGTTTAACAATTTGTGAAAATATAATGTTTGCCACCCTAGGTCCTGAAGCTACATCTTATTTACACGCCATTCCTGAAATATGAGAAATACCAGACCATCATTCCCTCAGAACTCATTATAACTTGGCCAGAGTGTAAACCAGTGATGATGTTCTTTCCACCACAGATAAATACACGATTAGGCCCTGACAATCTTCCTTGATGTTTTCCTGAATTTCCCAATGCCTTCAAATGTTATAATATTGTAAAGAAATACATTTAAAAATAATAGTTTGACACCCTGTTATCGCTCCACTTACTAAAGTAAAGAATGGGGATTGACGATAAAGAATGTTGATGCGTTGGTGGACCTTCTCTCTAGATTCAAGACTTCCCTGGCATGCTGAACTTCTACCACATTACCGTCCTACAGTTTTTCAAAAGCAACTGGGCTGAAGTCCGTGCCGGAGCTGCTATGTTCATCGGTAAGTATCAGAACTCTACGGGCTGTGATTTCTTGCTGTTGTCTTCATTGGCTTTCATCGACTTATTTTCCTCAACTTCTCCTCAACGCACCTCTGTCCTGTGCCCGTAGCCACAGGACATCTACCAACGTCAGGGGAGGTTATTAGGGAGAAATGGATTGCCAGCTTTGAGTTCTGTTATCGTGTAGGATGATCGTCAGTTATTTTGTAATTACCAGGAGCAGACCTGTTTGCTCAGACCAAATATTCTCTCTGAATTACCATGGAAGGGATTTTCATTTTGGTATTTGCCTACACAACTGTTAATTCCTTTAATGTCCTTCTAGGTTTCCTTCTAGGTAACCTTTCTGAGGAGTTGTTTTCACACATCAACATGGGCAGTGTGACCAAAGGTAGGAATCTGTTTGTCTATGACTTGGTCCTCTCAGGTCTTGACACGGGCCATCGAATATGGGTGCCAACACCTTTATTTAGCTCTGACAGAAATGTGTGTTTGTTAAGGTAGACGTAGGAGGGACTCATTGAGATGGGAGGAGTGAACTCCTCTTCGAAGTCACCTTTCTACTGTAGCTTCTATACGTGCAAAGACGGCAATAAAGGAAGTGTGCATTTTGAAGTAGTAAATTGTTTTCAAACATACGATAAATTGGCTTATCCCTCCTGATGATCTGATATACTTGTATTTATGAGGGACCAGCCAAGGCAATTGGATGGTACCTTGAATGACTGTCTGTGGTACACAACCCGGACACCAGGGACCAGATGTTTCATCTATTTGATCTATCCAAGAGCTGGCTAACCTCATTAGACTTATCAGCCAATCAGCAAGCCCTTGACTAGACGTGCCTGTTCAGGGCTGCTACCAAACCGTGGAAGGTCTGGGGGTCCCTGAGGGAGAGGGTTGAAAACCTCCAAGCTGTATGTTCATGTTGTGTCCCCTATCAATCTGCATGAAGTGACTTGGCTGTTTTCACTGTGTTTGTTTCTCAGGTCTGGTCATGCTGCTCCAGGACCCAGACCCAGTGGTGAGAGTCAAAGCTGCCGAAGCTATGGGCCATTTCCATTGATAATCTACCCACACACACACACACACACACGTCTGTCATCGACGGCTCATTCATTATTGTCCAATCTAGCTGTTTTTGTTTGTCACTGCTTTTTTTTTTTTATATGATATTGTACTGGTCATGTTGACGGTGGTACTTGAAATATATTCTTGAAACAATGTATTAGTGACCAAAGACTGTACCTTGATGTGTAGATAAAATGCATCGCGTTGTCCATTCCCAGCAATTTGTAACCGTATTAAAATATGTAAACATGTTTTGAAATTCTCTTAGAACGCGTGTAAGGGTTAAGTGTCCACAACATGAATGTGCTGGCAGAGCAGTGTTTTTCAGTATTCGCCACTGGCGTTTATACTTTCTCAAATTCTCACCGCAGCTCAGGCTGTTAACACATGCAGATTAATACTGGAGCCGAGTTGGTTGTGAAAATGTGGGGAGGTGTGGGTTTGAGCAGTGCGTCCCTCTTTCGGATCCGGGGGGAGGAGGTGGAGGAGGTGGAGGAGGACGAGGGGTGGGGGGGGGTGCTCGAGACAAGAAAAGGGGTTAGGGGTTGGAATTCAGCATTACTCTTGTTTAGTCTGTGTGTGTGTGTTGACAATCTCCACCATGTATTCACCCGGCGGAACCTAAGAACATAAGGGTCAGCAATAACCAGCCATGTCTAAGGAGGCTGTCCTAAGGGCAGGGGAACAAACAGCCCACATAACTGCCCTCTCTTAGAGTAACTTCACAGGCTCCGTTTATTGTCACGCTGGGGTCGTCTAGCAGCAGGGAAGCAGACTACTGTAGCTAGTTCAGGAGAATGGAAATATTTTATCTGGTTGGAACAGGAGTTTTCTCTTGACCATGTGAGCAAAATAAATGATATAAAAACCGCCTGTGTTGTTATATAGGTGTGCTCGGAGGGCTCCCGAGTTTCAGGCGGTCAGGGGAAATGCCTGAGCCGTGTTTATCAGGGGCCACGCGACCGCATATTTAGTTATTTGTCAAGATGGTCCTTCACCGTTTCAGTCCATTTGGTTGTGTTGGTGCCTAATGAACACGACCCAGGGTCTGTCTCCGTTTGTCCTCATGTCCCTGGTTAGAACATATTGCCTTGCTACTGTGGAGTCACCAAACAGTGACAAATGAACACAATTGGGTTCAAATAATATTTGAGGCTTTTTCCAGCCTGGAGGACCAGGGGGAGCAGGTTGACCAGTTCTGTTTCTGCTATGTAGGCAACTCTCATCGAAACCAGCTTAGTCGCTTAAAATCATTTGAAATAGTATTGATCAAAGATCTTCGTATGAGAACCTACTTCTCTTCATCCGAACAATGTCCCTCGTTCTTTCTCTGAAACACAGTTGGAATGTACCTAACTTCACCACTCTTTGGTCTGGATTCAATTTAGAAGTGGGTTGTAGCCATTGCAGCTTCCGAAAACAATGTTCTCCAAGGTCACCATTCCCAGAAAATGCTCCAAATGTTAGCTCAGTCAGAATTTAACAGCTGCAATACATGTTGTTTACTTTTGCATTGAATCTAAAGCGCATTTTTACGTGTTTTTGTTTTCTCTTCCTGTTTTGCTCCATCCGGTAGTATACTGATGTTGAACAACTTAGGAGAAGGTCTTATATGACATTTTGCTCATTGTTGCTGATTTAGTTTAATGTTGCGGTTGCACTACTGGGTCAGTTAATGTTCTGTTGATCACACATTCAAATGTTTGCATTGTTTCTGATAGTGGATATCACAGTTAATGTATAGGCACTGTATGTGTGTTAAGAAAGATTTCCTTAAGTTCCTTTAGAGGTTCTTAAAAATGGAATTGTATGTAAAACTCTAAAAGGTCTTCACCCTGACAGGGTTATTTAAAAACCTTTAGAATATCCTTCTTGTGTATACATTGTAACTGTCCATAATGAAGCCATTTAAATAATTTTTTATATATAGTTTCAATTTGCAGAATCCCTGAAGGATCTTCTGGGAACCTTTTTTTTATGACTGGTACATAGATTAGGAAGCCTCTGTGTTTGTCAGTGTCTGTCAAGGACTAATCGGTGAAAATCATCTTTAAAAAAAAAGCACTGTTTATGTTTGTACACTGCCCCTTTAAAACAGGAACAGGCCAATGATGCAATAATGGTGATGGCCAATCATATTTTATTGTGGAAATCTTAATGAACATTATTATAATGTTAATAAAGTGTTGATCACCGGAAGCAAAACCAGTGTCTTGCATCTCTAGACTTCAAATGGTACTGCAATTTCAAAGAAAAAGTTCTCAATTGTTCATTGTTTTTGGTTTGATGAAATCGTGTAGAAACGTACAGACAGTCTTGACAAGTCTAGCTTGAAAAACATTAACAAGTCTTCATACAGTATTCGTCTGAATACTGCCTTCAACATTATATGATCAAAATCATCTTAGGGACTGATGGTTTTTTATGACATGGGGCATCCAGAGGATGAAGCCCCCTGGAATATGTGAAAATGGCCCAACCCCAAGCTCAATATTTACACAATACATTACCTGAGCCTTCAGGTGAAAACATCATGACCCTTCCTATACAATATGCAGATAAAAAGTAAATTGAGCACATTCGGTCTCAAAGACAAACAATCTTGCTCAACATTATGCATGCAAATGTGGTCTATACTATAAGGCCCACTGTACAATAACTGACCGATAAAAGTGGAAGTTAAAAGCATTCTAAGCGCTTGTATATTAAAATAGTAATGCGGTAACCTGCATTGAGCATGCAATCCTGAAACCCTATCCTTTCTGTCTGATGTTGGAGCCGAACGTCTTGTAGGCATAATGACCATCTAACCATCCGCACGCACTGTTCTCTGCAATCGGAAGCAGCAACTCCTCCAACACACGATTCATTCCATTCGTTTTTCACTGTCAACAGTTTACAGCGAACAGACGGTTCCATGAAAACCAAAGGAATGTTCTCTTCCTCCTTTTTATTGTGTTCGCCGGAACCAATCAATTTCTTTCTGCCCTCATTTTACTCACTACATGTTTGAGAAAGTAAAATGTGCATTCCCTGCACAGATGAACGTTGAAACTCACCTCAGAACACTTCTTAGAGTTAACATTAAAAACATTACCTCAGACCAGTTGTCTAATCAATCTGAATTTGCTGGATTTACAATGTAGTTATATTACAACTATTATGGATGTTCAAGTGACTTGGCGGAAGTAGAACAAGGACATGAAATGATCACACAGATTACAGAGAAGATAATGATCCGCTTTTGTAAATTTCCATCCATCTGCTGACGAACACAGATTTATGGAGCGTTCCTCATTCGTCCAGCCACTGGGAGAAACCAGCAATTGTGAGC
This sequence comes from Novumbra hubbsi, assembly GCA_016801125.1. Lineage (NCBI taxonomy): Eukaryota > Metazoa > Chordata > Actinopteri > Esociformes > Umbridae > Novumbra > Novumbra hubbsi. Next base: position 24,565 of record JACXGK010006398.1, read on the forward strand.
TTGATTGTGACACACATATTTGTTCAAGCGAGTCAGCTTGAGGGAAGACATGACCAGATGTGCTCCCAACACCACAGTCATCAGCGTCAGCGTCTTTCATAGCTCCACTCCATTGATTGATCTTCCAGGAATGCTGGAGGCAATTCTTTCAGTTCATTATCTCAGGCTCATGTCACCTGCAGGTCTCACTGGGTGGCAAAGGACTTGTTCTCTGTACAGGTGTTTGAGATACACTTTGTTCTTTCCCCAGAATGCCTAGCCAACATGAATCATCATGGCACTTGATCTGGAATCAACAGGTGCCTGAGGTATCTGAAACTGAGATGGGTGAACCTCACCATGGATGTTCTACAATCTGACCTGGCTGTGCCTGTTCTAATGGAGAAGTGGTTATAATCACCGAGGCACAGCGTGTCACAGTCACGGGCTCCTCTCTTAGTGCCGAGTGGGTACGGTTTACCCTGCCCAGGTCTCCTAATAGGGTCATTACGGTAAACGGGCATGTGGCACGGGCCTGTTAAAGGTCTCACCAGATCTACGGTGCAGCCTTAGGAGCACAGATGTTGCCTGTTAAAGGTCTCACCAGATCCACGGTGCAGCCTTAGGAGCACAGGTGTTGCCTGTTAAAGGTCTCACCAGATCCACAGTGCAGCCTTAGGAGCTTATTGGGCAGTTTGAGATGACATTCAGGAATGAAAATGGCGTCTAGAGTGTCACTGTTTACTCTGAAATTGACCTCCAGAAAGGCCTCCAGTGTGGCTGGAGTTGGGCCGGCGATGTCGTCTGCTGGTGGAACGTTGCGGTTCTCATCCACGGCTTCTAGTAGGACCTCCGTGTCTGTTGGACCACCATCATCTTCTAGTAGGACCTCTGTGTCTGTTGGGCCACCATCATCTTCTAGTAGGACCTCCGTGTCTGTTGGACCACCATCATCGAGCTGGGCTGGTCAAGGCCGGAACTTTATTTAGATGGATTATTTTGCACTGTATGTCCTTCGCTGCATCAGGTTTTTTTCTTTTCTTTAGATTGTATATATAAATTAAATGTTCTTCTTTAAAATGTTGTTGAGATCTTTTACCTGCGTTAGCTTTGTAAACGTTCTGACTTTTTAATATTATACAGGGTCAGCCCCGAAAGTAATTGACTCACTTGGTATAGTTGAGTAAAACATTATATAAATAATACAGATGTTAGTGTTATTTAATTCTTAAACAATTGCTCAGAGCAAAGGATTTAGTTTAACAATGTGTACATAGAACTATGACATTGAAAGATAGGTGTCAATATTATTTGCAAAAAATCTGTCACACTGCTCTTTATATAAGAAAACTCTCCCATATGTCTTTCCACACTGTCTCAGTCAACAAAGCACACGGGTGCCAGAAATCTTAAATACTAATATTAATAAAGGGACTGCCATGTGACCCTCCATGACAGAGGTGTACAAATGATGTCATGGCGGAGAAGAGACAAACCAGAAGAGATTGCCGCTGACCTTCACTTATCAGCAAAGTCACTAACAACAAAACAAGTATATGTCATGGTTTTTACTTAGAATCAAAGCTGACAATATAGCTGATATTTATTTTTGTGGACACAAATTGTATATGTAGTGAGGAACATGTATAGTGTTACTGAAGGTACCTGCACTATTAAGGATACCTACTGTATATGAGAGCCAATTTGATATCCAGAGGAATCTCCTGTGCTCTTTGCCCACCCTTCATTTCTTAAGGCATCCGGTTGATGGAAGTGAATTGGGGAATAAGATGTAATTGTGTCCACATTGAGTTGCTTTTCCAATGACTAATGGTTTTAATATATCTCTTGAAAAGTTCATTTCAAAGCTCAGTCCACAGGGTCTCTTCACCACTCCTCAAAGGGACGCAAGGAAAGTATAGAAGTGTAGTTTGAAGGCAGAGTAAAAAATAAAAGACTCACCCTGCTGTGTTTGGATCTCTTGTGCTCAAGGTGAATAAAATGAGACAATGCGGGTGATTAAGTCAATTTAACTCTTAGCTTTATTGTTTATGTTATATTCTTTGCACGTTCTAACTGGACATTCAATTTAAACTGCAGTCAGCAAATTGGAGTCCCAAGTGGTCTATGAGATAATCAACGCCTAATAGAATTGAATGCTTTGCGGAGTGTTGAAAGGCATTTTGAATGTAAGTCAATTTAACTTAACGACAAAACAGGCAGGCTTGTTGAATATAATGTGCTGAACCTTGATAACAACTAGTCCACGTGGATGACTGGATGTCCTCTTACAATGGCTTACAGTGACCGCTATGCATAAGAAAACCATTGTTCTGAAGCCATCCAATCTCAAGATACGTAATGGTGATTTAAAATGATCAGTGCCATCATCTCTTTGAATAGCAGCAGTGTTCTTCTCAGGTCAACACAGTTAATTTCGCACAGCAATTGGTTTACCATAAATGGCCTTGTCGGCTGCTCTCATTGTGACACAAGTAATTTCACATTTCAATTGACTATCTTTAAGTAGTCCTAATGACTTTGAAGGTAATGCAATCACAAGCTGCTCTTGAGTAGAAGGTGGATTGGCGTGCAGCCTGATATGCAGGCAATGGTGAGGACAGGAGATGATATTGGTGTGACATTGTCCCAGAGACGTGTAGAAATCGCTGTCGTTTGTAGAAAGTTACCATAAATCCATCAAACATATTTCCCTTAATAATGTCATTGATCAGACTGTAAACAGAATCTTTCTGAACAATTGAATTCTCAATGACTGAGTGTTTACATACTGTATGTATTCTACGTTTTGGGTAATTAAGGTCACTTTATGAAAGAGACCAGGATCTAGTCACCAAGAGCACAGGACTGACTTTACTTCCATGAGTGTCTGAATATTCAAATTGTGGGTGCTACTCCAAATGATATTAATAGAGACATTTTAGGTTTTCTTTAGATTACCAGACTATGATTTAATAACTGTATGCATGGTGACTGGGATTTAATAATTGTATATCCTACGGATCGAATTTGATATTGTGTGAAATGTGATCAATTGGTATGCATGACTGCAGGTTCTGGCAGCAGGTAGGAGATTATTGACTGACTCCTGTAATTTAGAACGGATGATCAAGTAAGTAACCACACGAGGGAGCTAAAGCTCATCACAATCAAACAAACCTCACGTTGTCTGTTCAACCTTGCCGAATTGCTAAACGTGAGAGTCTAACAGTCACACATTGAGTGGAATTCTACAGCCAGCAAATCGAGAGAGAGCAAGACCGAAATAGAATTACTCATCCCATGGAAACAATGCTCGGACTGTTCACGTAAAGGTCAAACATACTGAGATCAGATTGGGTTTATTAAATCATTCTTATTAACCTACATAACTCCCTTTTAATTCTTCTCAGGACTGGATACTTTCATGTTTTCGCACATTCGTATTTTACGTCAGGTATTTATGTGTGTATGTTTTGGGCCAAGAGTAATGCACTACATAGGGAATAAGGGGCCATTTTGGATTCTGCCTCTGCCATAGCTCATTATCTATGTAGGAGAAAAACTCTCCAACTGTCCTTCATCATAATCAAGTTCATTTTCTCCATTGTCACACGTTTAACTTATATTGACTTTGATTGTTTTCCTTGTCCTTCCTAGCTGGTTGAAGAAAAGGTTTTCTGATCATTTGTTGTTTCCTAATGTATTGGTCCTTTTCTAATTGAGGACCAGCGAAATTCCCCCACAAGGACAAATTGTACAGATTCTACAATGTTTTGCAGGCCACAAATATGCTAAACATGGGCACAAATATTTTAGGTATTACAAATCTTGTGAGAACCCCAACAGCTGTTTTATACTTGTGTTACAGGTATAGTAAAACATGGAGAGTGAGACACCAGCCTGGTCTCGTGGACTATATGTGGCATGATATACATAAACCCGGGACACCCCATTTAGTGTGATAGTAAACTTGCTAGCTACTTCAGTGGATCTTTTCCAGTGACTATAATATTAGAATGTTAGCCATGGAATTAATTTGTGGATGAACCAAGGCTCTATGTGTTCTCTGGAACATCATGGAACTTCGCTGAACATTGTGGGTCTTGGAGCGACAAGCGGTATTTTCCAGGTAATGCATAGCTGCTTGCTGATTATCCATTGTGTATTCCTAGCCAAAGTTACTCATCCAATCATCGTTCTTGATTTGAAGTTTTAAAATAATCAGTGTGAGTCTGTGGGAGGTTATAACAGTAGTCATTGCATGGGAGGTCAAATAAAGGAATTGTGATGAAATACTAAAATCCAGTCACCCCTCTTTCACTCTATAACTCCACCACCTTTCTCTCCATCCCTTTATCTCTCTTTCACCCTTTATAACTCCACCACCTCTCTCTCCATCCCTTTATCTCTCTTTCACCCTCTATATCTCCACCACCTCTCTCTCCATCCCTTTATCTCTCTTTCACCCT
>JACXGK010006399.1:0-28914 GCA_016801125.1 Novumbra hubbsi
AGTAACAGTACTAACACTGGCTGATTAGGACGTGCTCCATGCTAACAGTGTGGCCTCTTAATAAGTGGGGAACTCTTTTAATAGTAACAGTACTAACACTGGCTGATTAGGACGTGCTCCATGCTAACAGTGTGGCCTCTTAATAAGTGGGGAACTCTTTTAATAGTAACAGTACTAACACTGGCTGATTAGGACGTGCACCGTGCTTACAGTGTGGATATTCAACTTGTAAACACAATGACGTTTTAATAAGATACTTATTAGTGTATTTGTAGCAGGTTTTTCCCCTCAATAAAAAAACACTGACCCATCCCATATTTTTGTTGCTGCTATTTTCATTTCATACCTAGAGGAGGCCTTAACTTATTTAATGATTTGTGACAATATTTCACATATTTGACTCAGTTTGACACAGTGACTTTGATCAGGAGAAGACCCCTGTTTCTTTCTGGTATGTAACAAGTGCCATACAGGGAGGTGTAAGACATTGTGTACAGCGCATAATTACTGGACGTGAATAGGCGCCTGACAATCTCCAGCGGGGACCTTTTTCAACAGGCGAATGGGGGCATCCAGAGCTCACTGTGGACCCAAGAGGTCTGTAAACAATCACCGGTTGCCAGGGAGACCCTTGTCTTTGGAGGCACTGTTGCTGGAAGGCGACAGAGGCCGTCTGTTACAACGCCGTGGTGCCCGGGTGACGGCGGACGGGCAGCAAGCATGCAGAGCCTCCAAACCAGGGTGGGGTCTGTCAGGAGGCGGCACCACCTATAGCACCACTTCCCTCACACTCCAGACTCCGACTGAAGCCCAATAATCATGTATTCGAACCTCCCCCGACCCCATTGACAGTGGTCATGGTATTGTCTGCCTTTTCAATTGGGACAGAGGCTGGTTGCCAGGTGAATAGATATGTTATTGTCTCGCTGTTGAGTTCAGACACTTATGTTTTGAGTAAGAGCGGGGGTGTTGCTATAGTCTGGGGTAGTCCATAAGAGGATACTAGGGTTCCTAACTGTAGCTCCTCAAGGTGAAGTGGCCCAATTAACCGCCGTCTAAACACAGCCGAGGGCAGCCGCTGTGACCCGGGCTGCACTGGAGGAGGCCTTTGATTGGGTTGCAGTCCTTTGGCGTGCCTTGTGTTATGTTAATATAACGGAGACTTGGTTAAAGACCTTTCAAACTCCACACAAACACTATTCAGACTTGTTGAAAACATTTTCCTCATTACTGCTCGTCATCTCTTAAGATCCTCTGGTTGTTTTTCCTTGATGCACGTTTTAATGAAGACCGTTCAGAAAACTGTCAAGATGAAAAAAACACTCTACTTACTCAAAAATACAGAAATGACACTACAATGACCATCTTACAATGAAGGGAAAATGCTTTTGTTGTATTTTGCATTTTTAAAATGCAATCTAATCAATCTATTTAATCAAAATAATTTAATATGAAAGTAATGTAATATTTCCTCACCTGCACTTAAAATAAATAAAGTTATGCAGGTCTTTTGAGTGCCTTCCACCATGCTAGTCTAGCACTTTATGTTCACAACGTCTTCTGTCCCAAGAACACCTGGCCTTTGAACCCCGTCACATATCAATCCCCTTCTAGGGCCTGGGAACCAGCCGTGGGTCAGCCCCAGATGCATGCATACTGTACAGGCAAGAAGACAGAAAATATGTGACGGTCTGTAAACAAAAACACACTTAGGCCTACTAAGAAATTGACATTGTTACTAGAGAGGTTGACATCAATTTCTTGTCTTTCTACTAGTCATACACATTAATTTGAGTCGTCAGGACCAAAGTTGTTGGCAGGTCATTAATCAAATGTTGAAAAGTAAACACCGTTTCTGTCACTATGCACACAGAAGAGGGAGTACTTTAAGTAATTGGACATCTTTAACTACGGGGTTCAATGTCCATGGAAAGTGAATGTGGTGAGCAAGCAGGAGTCAGACGAAAACAGCCTCAGATGTCAGATGGAAACGGGGTGGGAGCTGATTCAAACAGGCCTCTAAATGTTACCAAGCTGCACCTGTTGGGGCCGGCCGAGCTTTTTTCCACAACAAGTGGACAGATTTAATTACCTGCCCCGAATCCCCCCACCCCCAGTCAACAGCGGAATAGTGCTGGGTAACAAGTGCAACACATAGCATTCATATGTAGTGTGTCACCGAGCTACAGGAGAGCGATATATTTATATATGCCCAACCCACGCCGTGGAAAATATTCCGCAAATCTGAATCGGTGCAAGGCTGTGCGGAGGTCGTTTACCAAAATATCCCCCCAAGGCCAGATAGCATCCGCTGGATAGGCTAAAAACAGTGCCACTTTGTCTTCACCGGGGCTATAAGTGGCAACTGGGTTTGTATTACTATGCTGTTACGCAATGGAGTAGTGGCATGCTAATTATAAACAGGTTATCTCCAGTATTTATAGGCCTGACCATATGTATTAATAACCCTATAGAAATGACCTGGACGGATATCCCTGCTAGACTCCAACTGAGCTGTATGGGTTTTATGATTTGAGTGGGCAGCAGGGGTGGTGTGCTCATGGAACGACACCCATTGGGAAAGTGTTGTCTCTGACCACCATCACTTACCACAAACGGTAATCCTCGAGGAGAAGCCAGTTCTAACACATGTATCTGTAGGGCATTTTGTCACAAAACAATGATGTAGCTGTCAAAATCAACTATAATTATGAGAACTAAGACGAAGAAACCATAAAAATTCAATAAGATGTTGAATACTGCCAAATCACAGGAATGTGGAATACAGCCAAATCACTGAAATGTTAAATACTGTCAAATTACTGAAATTCAATACATGGTTATTTTATAAAAATGTCTTTAACTAAAATGTTTAATCGGCAAAAAAAGAAAAAGAAAAGTTTAATCGGCCCTTGAATCACAAGTAATTAATTGTAATGTAATGTTTTAATGTTGTTCTATGTTTATCTCATTGAACAAATATGAAGACCCCTGAACTTTTATTAGTCTTTTTATTATAAAAAAGTTCCTTTGGTCCCCAACATGTCGACATCCTGAACATTTCCATCCCTGCAGAAACAATTTATGTTTAATTTCAAAATGTTTCATCAAAGAATCAAGACAAATGTCATGAACACTATTAGGAATACCCTGATAGTTATAGTACGCGATTGCAAAGCTTTGGTCAAAGAGGCTGTAGCAGCCAAAAAATACTTGTTGAGGTTGTGGCACCATTCTGTTGGATATTTTGCCAGTGTAACGGTGTCTACATGATGTCACACCTAGTTGTATCTGTACATGAGATGACCAATGTCAAAACTGATTATAAATTAGATTTCTTGATTTCTTGTTGTGGCATTTATAGTGGGGAAATTCTGATAAAATCCATAATATGTAAAAAATGCAAAACATGAAATGTGGATTTACAATTTCAATTCTGACAAAATCTGGAAAAATTACACCTCAATGCTTCGGTCAAATGTGAAGATGATCTATTTGCGTTTGATTTTTGTCCTGGAAAAATGTCCAGTGTGATTATAAAATGATTTATTATCAGATAACAGCCTTCTTTGATTCTGTTAGAATGTAAGCTTCCATGTCATACTGGACTAGAGGAACCCCTTTTGAAAAAAAACACAGTAGAGATAAGGACTGGAAAGAACCAAAAAAGTGGGTATAGGAAGTCACATTTTTTGCCTTGCAGCCTGAAATGAAAACACACAATAAATGTTTCTATCAACTTCATTTACACACAGTATCCCACAATAACCAGGTGAAGATAACTAAAAACAATAAACTTAATAAATTAATACAAATTCAAACAGTAAAATATTCTATTTAGATAAGTTAACACCCCCCTCCTCTTAAAATTGCATTACAGTATATCCAATCACCTTCCACCTCACAAATCATGCTAATTTGCTTCTATTTGTGATCAGTTGCAGGGACTTTTATTAGTCCAGAATAAAAGCAGATGTTCATAAAGGATTTCACTGCTTAGCAGTACATTCCAAAGCAAAAAATCCACTATTGACTGAAAGTTACTTTCGATTGTGATAGGCACAATTTGGTGGGTACTCCATGAATCTAGCATCTATGGAGAGTGGCAAGAAAAAAACTACTTCTTAAAAAAGTGTTCAGCAAGCATCATAGGAACTTTCCTAAAAAGAACATTGTAGATTCGAAGGCCAAGTCACAAACGTTGCTGTTGTCAGATGAGACAGAGTTTGTACTTTTTGGACTGATTGCAAAACTATATGCCAGCAAAAACCCAATACATCTTTCCTCCCTATGCCTACAGTAAAGCATGGTGGTAGCAGCCTCCTGTTTTGGGAGTGTTTTTCATTAGCAGGGACCGGAGCACTTGTCAGTATAGGATGGAAAGTGTAAAATAACAGATTCTTGAGGAAACTTGCAGGCCTGTGACAGGAAGTTGAAAATAGGAAGGTGGTTCACATTCCCACATGGCAATGACCCAAAGCGCACCTTCAAAGCATCCGTAAGGTATCTGAAGGACAACAATGTGTATGTCCTTAAGTAGGCTCGTCAGAGTCCCAACCTAAATCCCATTAACCATCTGTGAAAGGAATTGAGAAGTACAATCAATGAGTGGTCACCATGCAATTAGACTGAGCTTAAACAACTCTGCAAGGAAGAATGGGCAAATATTACACAGTCTAGGTGTACAAAGTTAGTGGACATGTATAGAGACTCATGGTTATAATTCAAGCAAAAGTTGATTCCAAAATATATTAACTAATGGGAGTGTTCACTTATCCAAATAAGGTACTTTAATGTTTTAATTAAGTGGGGGAGCCTCCCAATAAATATGTATTTATTAATTAATATAGCCACCCTAACTCCTCCTACAGTTCTTGTACTACGGAGACATGACAGGTATCAAAACATGCGTCTCATTTTCTGATTGCGTTGCTATTGTTTTGTGTAAGGTTTCGTTGCAAGGATTAGAAAATATTCAAATTTTGTGGCAAAAAACAACGCCACACTGGCTGAAGGGTAGCTAGCCACACTGAACGCTGGATGCCAGATCTGAAGTTTGCTAGTGAAGCTAGCTAGATACTGTACTGTCTATGGAGTGACAATGAAATGGCACTGACTTTGACCACGGGACTTACTTTGTTGAAGGTAAGTGTAACACAGGTGACATAATAAGAAGAAAACATTCTGTGAAATCTAAAAGGATAGTTACGTTAGTTTCAGCCAATCAAGATTCCACAAATTGTTATGTCCCGCCCTGGAATTACAGATAGTCAGTTGAAGTTGCTAGCAGCATCTTTGAAGACACATAATTTTAGCAAGCCTCAATAGATTGATTTTGCTATACTGAATGGTTAAAGTATTAGAATAACTATCTGAAGAATTAAGAAATATCTTAAAGGAAAAAATGGAAATAGCATCATTGTTGTGAAGGGACTAGGTTTATTTGTCTCTGTTAGCAGACCACTTGGTGAGTTAAACATAATTGTGAGGCTGATATCTCGACGTGGCGTTAGCGATCTATTTGTGCTAAACAATATTTGTCCTAAAATGACTTGAAGACTCAATGAGAGATTCGGTAGCATTATGCTACCATATGCAATCTAAAGTGGACACCATTTCATGGTTCCTCTCTGAACTAGGCAACATGAGGCTAGGTAAGATATTTTGTTGCAGTCAATGCTATTTGATAGTTTGTTTCATGAATCACTTCTTGTGGTAAAGAATTTGAACGCATATGATTTAAAGATCCATAGTTGTAGTTCACAACAAATTTAATTTCCTACTTATTTTCTCCTGTTGGGTAGTTAATCAATGAATCAATTTAAGTATTGGCCTGTTCATCCTATGCACAGGTCAGGTTTTTCTATTGGGATTGACACATTTGATGGCAAGCCTACCCATGGAGACTCTCGATTTTGCTTTGGACAAGGATCCGGTTGTGCTTAGGAACATTTAGGAACAAGAAAATCTAGTGCTTAGGAACATTTCATTTTGTTCATTATGTGTGTGTGGGATCTGATCACCCCACCAATGGGGTAGCACAGTTGTGTGTATTTGTTGCAATCAAAAAGTTGTACTTAGTGTTGTGGATGTTCAACTGCGATAAAATAAGAGGGGTGCACCCAGGTTATTCTTAAACAAATTGTAATAGCTTGTAATTAAAATTTATTAATTTATTTTCAGTTATTCATTTATACATATATGTTACATTTTGGAGGGAACTTATATTTTTACAACTTAATATAGTTAAACCTCCTGGTCTCTTGTTTGTTGTATAACATCCTCACTGCTCCCTCTGAGCCTTGTGAGTTCCATTGTGCTGTTAGTGTGCTAGACTAAGTACTACATTATGCTGAAGTTATTTTGCTACCTTTTTTTCATTATTCTGCCTTTTTTATCCAGGAGACAGGTAGCGAGCAAGCTAGCTAATTGGGCATTTTTTTGTTTGACTTCATGTTTTTCAGTTTTTGTTAAGTACCAGGGGATTATCTGTGTTAATTTACTATGAGTACACAGCTGGACACCGGACACAGCTGCTGCTGCAGCAACCCCACTTTACAATTTCCTTTGAATTGTATCTTTTCTAGTTACAAATAGGTTTCAAGAGTTAACAAAACATTTTGAAAAGGGTGTGGTTACATTCTATGGCCAATGTATATAATAGATAAATTGTTAATTTCTTCCTTCACTTTTTTTTGCTAGAGTAATTTAATGATTTCTGTGACGTTTTAAATCTTTCCAATTAACAGGCAAATGCGATTGTAAATCAATGTCACCTGTTTGGTGCAAATTGAAGTGACAACAGGTGCACTGGAGATGCAAAAGCAAGACAACCCCCAAAAAGAGAATATTTTTTCAGGTGGTGGCCACAAACAATTGCTCTCTCCTTATCCTTCCTGACTGATTCTTCTCTAGTTTTACTAGTGTCCTTGTCATTGCTGGTAGCATGAGGCAGTACCTGCAGTACATTCAGGTTGCACAGGTAGTCCAGCTCCTCCAGGATGGCACATCCATATGTACCGTCACAAGAAGGTTTGTTGTGTCTCCCAGTACAGTCTGAAGAGCTTGGAGAAAATACCAAAAGACAGGTCGTTACATGAGGAGAGCTAGATAGGGCTGTAGAAGGGCATCAACTCAGCAGATGTGAGCAGATTCACATTGAGCATATGCGACAGACATAAAAGAGTCTGAAGACACTGTGGTGAACGTTATGCTGCCTGCAACATCATCCAGCTTAACCAGTTTGGCGGTGGGTCAGTGATCCTTGGAGGATTATGCCTGGCCTCATGTGGCCAGAGTGTGTAGGCAGTTCCTGGATGACAAAGGCATTGATGCCATTGACTGGCCCTCATGTTCCCCAGACCAGAATCCAGTTGAGAACCTCTGGGATGTTATGTATCGGTGCATCCAATGCCACCAAGTAGCGCCACAGACTGTCCAGGAGCTCACTGATGCCCTGATCCAGGTCTGGGAGTAAATCCTCCAGGATTCCATCCGCCGTCTCATCAGGAGCATGCCCAGACATTGTTGGGACCTTTAGTCTAAAAGCTATTGACTCATCCCGGGAGCTGTACTGATACAGGGGCTGTAAACAGCAGACTAGCCAGGTGGAGATGGAGGAGAAATCCCCAGCAGCTGAAAACAGTAGAGGGGGAGGGAAATCAGCCCCAGGGATTCTTCCAAAGGGGAAAGATTGGAGAGCACTTCCAAACTTGTAGGGAGTGTTGGAAACTCTCTAGGTCCCACCCATTAGTGCCAGGGACCTGAGAGGGACCGGGAGGCTCAGCCTTGGAACTAAAGTTAGGCCTGGGCCAATTCACACAGTATCAGGAATAGAACCACAGCCTCTATTTTTGATGCTGTGTATGTTGCAGGTTCATGCCTCTCCTGCCCTGGCTACAGGGTATTTATAGGGTGAGAGTGGTCTTTTGTGGAGTCACAGGGACTATAGTTAGGAGCTGCTGCTGCTGCACCGTCAGCTGACACGCGCGTCATGGAGAACAGACAGAGGTCAAGATCACGTCTGGAGCCCGAGCCTTGTATGTGTCTACGGCCCTTATATTTTGGATGGGCCATCGAACATCTGACACATCCACTTCACAGTGGAAGTGGATGTGGACATTGAGTGTGGTGAACTGGGTCCATAGTGTCCTGTTGCTAAAGAATTCTGCGGGTGTAAATTTCGTGTGTCGAAAAGGTGAAGCCGAGACGGCTCCAGCCAGGATATGGTGAGGAATGTGTCTACCATGTGTCTGCCATGTCAGTCCCCACTGAAATCCCCCAGAAGCTCCCCGGGAAGCGGTGACGGTAATGCCAGAGCCCTGCCCCGTGGGACCTGGACTCTTGAAGGCACCGGCTTCGATACATAAGCTTTGCAGTTGCCTCCTGCTTACTTTGGGCCTTTATGACCCAAGATACCATTCCTGGCCTAATCTAAACTCCCAGGCGTCTGTTTGGTCTCTCAACATCCTTTATACATCCTCTGAAAATACACATTGTAGTCCTTTAACAAACATGCCATGTCCATATACACATATATATATATATATATAATCTTTATAATCAATTACCTGGTTATGCAACCAGGGAATTGTAATGTTTTTATTTTTATTTTTCCCCCTTCGAGGATTTCAGTTAGTTTTTCAATTGAATTGTTCACATTATAGGTCACATTAAAAGTAGAAAAAGTTCTGACATGATTTATCTTTATCTCATTCTTTTACATCACAAATCCCTGACATTTTAACCGGGGTGTGTAGATTTTTTATATCCACTGTATATATACATACATATCTGAAAGTAACAGGAGATGTTTTTACTTATTTCATATATTTAATTAACAAATGTGTGTAACACCCAATGGCACTAAGTGACAAAGTGATGGCCTCTTTAATTCAGCCAAAAACTCACATGGTTCTGTGGACACTTTGCTTCGCTGTTTTAGGACCTGTTCAAAATGCCATCATTGAATGAAACATGAATTCAACTCTGTGTCAGCTCCGCTCTGTTTCTTGCTGCATGACCCAGGAATGGAGCAAGACAATTATCTAAAATACACAATGTACATGCTGATGTAGGACCAACAGTTAATATTTAATACTACACAACATGTTTCTTAAAAGCAGCATGGCATGAAAGAGTGGGCCAAAATCTCTTCACAGCAATTTGAAAGACCGATTAGCAACAGAAGAAAGCCTTTGGTGCAAGACATTGCAATAGTTTATTAACAATGTATTAGCGTCTTTAAGTTGTTCTTTTAAATTAGGTATTTTAGTTTGAAATGTAGTAGCATTATTATTATTACTACTGATATTACTGCGTTTGGGAAACACTGTGAAAGTAAACTGTTTGTTGCTTACCAGTAAGCACCAGGACAGAAACAAACATTAATTTCCACTTCTACTCTACTAATCATCCAACAGCCAGACAAGTGACTCCAACCTGTGCGTATTTGAAGTGCCCTGTGCCATGCCTGACATGCATGGGATTCTGCCGTAGAAAGACAGCATTTCTCCTGACCAGCACTGAGGGGCTGTGTTCCGGGAGCAATCTCAGCTCAGCTGTTCCACTTGTGCTGAGCAACTGGAAAGAGTCAACACAGCCCTCCACACTAACCTCACCCCTCCTGCCAAGGCCTGGCATGGCGCCACCGTGGCCTGCAGCTGGCCTCCCTCCACCTGCCCACATCCAAAAATATTGAATGCGGATTTTCCAGGCACCACTACAAATGGGACACATCACCATTTTTAGACTTGTAAGACATCCTTCTTCATTAGCCCTCCAGAGCAATGAGAGGAAAAATGGGGGTCTGTGATTTGGAGGCTCCAGTCTTAGGGGATCCTTAGGGATCTTGTGTGTGGATCGGCATGTTTAACTAGAGTCAGAAAGTTACCCACATATTATTTTCATTGCATTGCTTCTTTATCCTTTGTCTTGTTAGCTCTGATGTGTAGTCAGCCGAGATGCAGCATTCGTCTTCATTTTAGAAGGATGTTTCTTCGATACTTCTTGACTTAAGAATACAGGTTGTACTTTCGTCAGTCTCTCTTTTCTCTTAAATTTAGGAATAAAACAAAGCAGTTGTACAAAAATAGGCATTTATTGTTTTTAAACAAACAAAGTTCATATAAAATTGTATACTCCAGCTATACATTTTCCCAAAAAGGCACATGTAATTATCAATTACACAATCAAAAAAATGTTGCATTTCAAGTATTTTTGGCGGCATGCGATAACTTCTTAAAACACCTACTTCATACATTCAATATATGACATTTGGACATGGTCCCTTGTGCTTATTTCAAAAAACTTGAAAATGTTGGAGAGTAGTCAAACTCCATTTCACCACTAGTAGTCTTTGTCAAGTGATTTTGGGGGTTTGGGCAGGCTGTCTGTTAGTAAAACCAGACATAGCCTAAGCTAAAAGACAAAAGGACCAAAATGGGCAGGACATAGTTCTGGCAACATGTGGCATCAGGACAGCGGGCAGCAGCCAGCCTCTTCATGCTTAGAGAGTAGAGATATCCTGGAGAAGGTTTTGGAGCAGCTCTTGCACTGGTATTTCTTGATGTCAGAGTGTGTCTGTAGGTGTGCTCGGAGGTTGGAGCGGTCGGCAAACGCCCGACTGCAGTGTGGGCAGGAAAATGGCTTCTCGCCTAGAAAAAAAGGAAAGTAAATAAAACTAGGTAAATCTAGGGTAAGGTAACTGGGTAAATCTAGTTGGGCAAATCTTACAGGTGAAAAGTGTTGTAAACTGCACCGAAATCTGGGAATACCTGTGTGAGTGCGAATGTGTCCCTGGAGCAGCCAGGGCCGGGAGAAGGCCTTTCCACAGAGCTTGCAGACGCAGGGCAGCGTATGTGTTCGGATGTGCATCTTCAGAGCGCCCAGACTCACGTACTCCTTGTCACAGTACTTGCAGCTGAAGTACTTGTGACACTGCCACTGACAGTGCAACTGCCTGTGCTTGGCCAGCCCAGAGAAGGTGAAGTAGGCTTTGTGGCAATCAAAGCATTCAAAGCGTTCCTGAATAACGCCGACGGGAACAAGGCTCAGGAGGGGATTGGGCATGTTGCTTATCTCTTCCAGGTGTGTCAAGTCCTGTGAAGGCAGGAAGGTCTGGGGTCCCAGGGGTTCAGTTCCACAGTGTGAGTCTCTCAGAGGAATGCGAGACACTGACAGGGGGTAGGTGCTTTCCTGTCTTGGGCTACACATGGACAGGCTGCTGTCCCGGTCTGCCCTTGGAAAGTGCATGGAGGCTGGGGTGGGGATTAGACTTGGCCCAGGCAGCCAAGGAGTGCTAGAAATGTAACAAAGTAATTCAGGTTGGACCAGGCTTGTGTGGAGCTCTGTAATGACACAAACACCATCATGTAAAAACTGTTGAAAAAAATATACTCACATCTTTTGAACATGCGCCATGAGAATAATTGGTTAGATTAAAAGTGAGGTAGATAGTTAACTTTAACATTCATTTACATTTTTATAACAAGTCTCAAAATGAATATAGATGTACCTAACCAGACGTCCAAAGTTTCAATGGATTTTTTCACACATTGTGTTGCCCAATGAAAGTACTGTATATTCATTACGCAGTCAAATTTCTCATCTATTTTTTTTAATGGATATCTTCACACTATCAATACAGGCTTGTGGTAAGCTAGAGGTGAATGGGAACCAAAACCCAGATTTAAAGTGTATGTCTGGTTAAAGAGAACCTCAGAGGGCACTGCATTAGCCTCTTGTATGTGTTTAATAGGACCCTTCAGATCCCAGGAGTGAATAACAATAAGCTCTTCTTTTGTGTGACAGATTTTGCACCTGCTAAACTATAGAACCACATATGGTGTATCCACGAGAAGATCACTCCATTATTATTTACTTTCTATATTCACAAACATAAATCAGACTGTAAACTTACTGTTTGGTTTTAGATGTAAGACTATTCCGAAACCTTTTTTTCAGGTCTCATACGTAGACTAAAGATTTATTTAATCAAAGCCACATTGCAATATATATGCAGTACCTCTTTTTTTAAAATGGTTAATCAATCGATAGACTTTTCGATTGTATTTAAAAACCTACTGCATCTAAAGCGGCAAACCACCTCAACCGCATAATATAGTTATCAAGAATTCCGAATGTGTTGGTATGGGATGGAAACGTTAATATGACACTGCGTTAACATTGCTGGAGCGGGTTTGAATGAATCCAGTCATTTAAAAAGAAAAGGCTATACATGGAATAAAATAAATATAGATTTTCTTTTTTAAAATATCGTATGTTAATGGCGACAGAAAAATGTAGTCAATGTTATATTCACGTAGGTCATTTTCATAAAACAAAACAATAAAAAACGTAAGGTTTACTGTACCGTCAACTTTTGAATCCAGTATTCCATAGTTTGGCTTCTTATTAGCGAGTTGTTTTTTGACCAGAAAGGAACGTGGCATTGTTATTGTATTTTATTGCCGAGTTCGCAATTGCCAGTTAAAGCGGCGCAGAGTAGATTGAGTAGGATGACCTGTTGAATAAATAGCTGTTACTTGGAGGCTGTCTACTTAGCATTCTTCTGTGGAGTGAGGAGTCAGGTGCAGTGTCGATGAGAATTAGCTTGCACACCCTGTCGGACCAATTATAATGAAAGGACAAGTGCACAGGGCGGAACATCTACGTCGACCAGCATACCCCAACAAAACAGGTGCTTCGCGACATACTGTATACGTCTTGAAGCAAGTGGAATGGGTCTGATTAGAACTGAAATTGCTTTTTATTTTATACTAAAACGGTGTCATTATACTGCTTTTACACAAAGACAATGTTTTGTATCTTCTCCCACACTCATAGGATCAAATCTGAGCATTATTAAAACGGATGTAACTAGTCAAAAGAACAACCGAAACGATTCGTTTTAGTAATAACGATTAGTAATGTGTCTGCTTCTGTAAAGGCAGCCGTCTTAACTATTGTTTTTCTCCTTTGTTAACCAGAAGAAGCAAGCCTGTCGAACCACAAAAACGTACCTTATTTTAAATACATCCAGGGCTATGATACTTGCCACCCAGGCATGTGTTCATATATATGAACACATTAATGGTCAATTGAAACACTAGCATCGTAAACGACTTCACTAAACGTTTTCTAGAGACACATTTTAGCGTTGAATATGTTGTTTTAAGATACAATTGTATTTACAAAACGACACGTTTAACGATGCGTATTATTAAATTATCATAACATGTATAACGGTCTTCACATTAACTCTGTTCTGTGGGAAGGTCAAGGAAAGACCATCTCATGAACCTAGAACACTTTCATTCAATTATCGCCCTCTAGCGTAAAATAAAAAAGACTGCAATATTTCTGTGGTTTATTTAATAAAACTATTTACATCCGTGGTTACTGCACCAATAGAAAATCCTTTGTAAAAAGAATTCAAACATGCTCTGACAGAACCAATAAAAAAAAATAAAACATTTAAAAAAAAAGTTGTTTTGGTAGTTAAAATTAAACTGAAACTTAAATGTTTATCAAACACTTAAAAGCATTTATTGAGCATGAAAGAAATCCTAAGAAATATCAAAGCAAATTGCTTCAGTAACTTAAAGAACATCAACTTTATGATATGGCTCAAACTGAAGCAAAAACAAACCAAACACATTGTACGCGAGTTTAAATATCCAAGTTGTTGGAGTCCATTAGACAGTGCTGATTAACCAAAGTAATTCATGTTAGCCACCTGCTTATGTAGGGCCACCAGCCAGCCTACACAGTTTTCTAAAACAGTACCTCCGCACAAATAAAACTTCCAAACGGGATTTGCAAAAAACACATCTAAAAAGGAAATATAGAAAGCATTCAGCCTTGACACCAAACTGTTGAAAGCCGGCTTCCTGCAGAGCAAAGAAAATGTTGTAAACGACTCAATCCTCTCCTCCTCCGTACATGTCAGCCAGCTTCTTGAAGCGCGGGCCCCAGTCTTGAAAGACATCATAGTCTTGGTCGTCTCCTGAGCTGGAGGAGTTGAGGGAGCTCAGGGAGCCAGCCTCAGAGCCGCCACCTTCATAGTCAAACACCAGGAGGGAGTCATAGGGAGGAGCTGTGGGGTCATTGTCAGCCGCCTTGAGGTTCTGGTCAACAGAAGAAAAACATCATGGAAGTACATCAGAAATGGAATGACAGAATCAGTGTTAATCCACTGACAAATCATCTCTAGTAGATCTGGATGCCTCAACCACAACTTTTACAGTACAAGTTCAACTTACATCATCAATGAAGTTTCCAATCTCAGCGGGGTTGGCAGGCCGTGGTCGATACTCTGGCCGGGGCATAGTGGGGGCAATGTCATTACGGTAAACATCAGGGCGGTTATCCAGTCCTCTGTGCAGAACGCTCAAGTCATAATCCTGTTTAGAAGATACATTTCAGAAGACAAAGTTCCAGAGATTGAGAATGTTATCATATACATAGATTACTGCAACGGTGACCATCTGTTATCACAATAATTAGTCTCACCTGGTCATCCTCTCCACCTCCCTCTTCGTCATAGTAGTAGATGTTGTCCCTGACATCATCCTCTGGTAGCAGAGGCTCCTTCTTCTCCCCACCACGTCGCCTCAAGAACATGAGCAGTAGAAGAGCCAACACTGGAGTACCACAAACACAAAACTATGACTCACCGTACTTCATTGAATAAAAACAATAACACATGTAGGCTTCCAGGATCACAATGCCTGTTTCACAACTCAAATTAAACTTACGCAGGAGTAGCAGGACAGCTCCTAGAATTCCGAGAACTCCAGAGAGGCCAACGCCTGCCACAGCTTTATCAGTGCACTGGACATCCTCTCCAGTGCAATCGCAGACCGTCGCCACAATGGTGCTGTCCTGATGGAAACCAAGGTTGTCCGACACTCTCAAGACAACGTTGTAATCTCCACTGTCCAATGTGGCCTTCAGTCGCAGGATAATGCCGGTCCCTAAAACATAGTGTCCATTAAATCAAGCCCACAAACACAGGAACACAGGTCACTAATTTGCCAACAACCGCTCAATGGCCTACTTGTTGCGTTCATTTTGGCTGTCCAGTTGGAGCTGGACAACCCTTGAAGCTGTACGGTGTACGGGGCACCATTTCCCCCTTCGTCTAGATCGGTGACTACCAGATGTTGTTCGGAGGACTCCCGGTTGCAGACACTGACTGTACGCTCAAAGATGACTGGGGCGTTATCATTAACATCTTCCAGAGTTATAACTAGGGTGCCAGTGCCTGTTGCCGGGGTATCATCTGCAAATCCAACATGATGCATCGTTAATCAAACAGTAAAAGGCATGGTCAAACTTGTAATATTAACTTTTAGAAAGGGGGAAATTACATACCATTGTCAATACCCAGCACAGTAATGGTATACTTGTTGTCTATGACAAAATTTGATTCTCTGTCCATAGTGCTCTTTACTTTTATCAGTCCAGTGTCTTTGTTGATACTGAACCACCCAGCATCATCTTTACGTATCTTGTACCTAAAAAACATGTGGAAAATTGGCTTATTTGCAGAAAGCGCAATGGTCAGAATGCTAACACTGCCAGAGAACAAAAAACGTAATTTAAAAACGGTCATAAATTGAGGACAAAACTAAAAACTATGGTTAGTTGGCATTCTGATCTTACGTGACAATCTGTTTCCTTGCCGTGTCTGGGTCCGTGGCTGTGTACACAACCACATCACTGTCCACAGGGAGGTCCTCTGGTTTGGTAATGGTCTTCACCACTGGGTTGAAAACTGGAGCTTCATTCACATCCCCCACGTTCACTATGACAGTTGCAGTGGAGGTGCGCATGACACTGACAAAAGGGATCTCATTCTCCACAGTCACCAACAGAATATACTTGCTCTTCTTCTCAAAATCAAGGGGCTGTATTTAAAAAAGGATGACTCATCAGCAAGGGATTCCTTCAGACATCATAGGATCAGACATTGGCGTTTTAATTCAATTATCAGTGCAACTCGGGGGTTTGATTTAAAATGATTTCAGCCCACATCAGAATTCCATCATATGCACGTTCTCTTAACATCTTGGTGTTGTTCAGTGTTCAAGACAATAGACAAATTAGAAATAAAATACCTGACAAAATTAATACAGATGGCATTAGGCCAGTTACATTTACAGGATGATTTCAACATACCTTGGCAGTACGAATGATGCCCTCCAGCTTGCTAGGGCCTGTGCTTACAGCAAAAGCCTTATCAGGGTCCCCCTCAATGATCCTATAGACCGTAGCCCAGGCAGAAGTGTCCGGATCATCTTCATCAGTCACTGTCATTTTTACAACTTCAACGTCAGCTTGGTTCTCTGGAACTGACACTGTGTACTGCAAAAATAGAAAGCATCTCTAATGCAGCAATGAAATTACAATAAGAGGATTTCAAAGTATTGCACAGTTTTGATATGGTATTCTTACAGAAGATTCTGTGAACTGTGGAGCATTGTCGTTGCTGTCTGCTACAGTAATAATTGCTTTGCAGTGACCAGTAAGTCCCTCTCCGCCATCATCAGCAGCTTGGATTTCCAAAGTATATTTTGGATTTTTCTGAAACGCAGCAGGCAAACGTATGCTACAATAGTTTAAATCAGGTCAAACGTGTACTATGTACACAAAGAAATAATGAATTGACAAGACTTGATTTGAAGACGCCAACCTCTCGGTCCAACCCAACTTTGGCCACCTGAATCCCTCCAGTAGCAGGGTTGATGAAAAACATGTTGTCTTGTGGCAGTTTAGGCTCCTGACTGATAATGGTGTACTTGATATCAGAATTGGCATTGCCCGGCTCGTCGGCATCCGTGGCATTTACTGTCATGAACACTTCACCTGAACAGAGGAACATTTGATGACTCTTCCCAGCAACAAATACACAACAGGCGCACTTAAACCTCTAAACACAAACACAAAATGTGTACACACATTTAAAAAGAACCAGATCTGTACATATGAAACACTGTGATAATGAATGAGCCTTGGACAAAGAATATATTGTTGTCAACCACAAATCATAAGGCAGGAAAGTAATATGAAAAGTGTATTTAATAGAAATCCATATACAACTGCGCAATGAAAAAGGTTCTAAGTCTATAAACATACCTAGCCGTGAGGACTCAGGAACTTCTCCCATAAATTGATTTTTGGTAAATGCTGGTTTGTTGTCGTTCATATCAATGACCTTCAGAATGATCTCCATAGGTGCCTCAGCCTGGACATTTGCACCCACTGCTTCAGCATGGGCAAAGAGCTTGGAAAAAAAAAAAAGCAAAGACATCTTATTAGCATAGCAATTGTTTGGAATAGAAAATTAAAAAATTAAAAAAGAAAATTTACCACATATTGGTCTTGATGCTCCCGGTCCAAAGGAGCGTTCACAAAGATGATTCCAGTGTTTTTGTTTATAGTAAAGAGTCCCTTAGGAGGTTGATCGGCCCCGGGGCCAATGATGCTGTACATTATAATCACTTCTTTATCATTATTAGACCTGATCTGGTAAAACAACATTCACGTTAAAAAAAACATTCCCCAACAGTAACATCTGTGAAAAACAAGCCGTAAATATATTCAAATTTAGGTGACATCTTGCTGACATTGTGTAGTACTTAAAGGCCCCTGAAGTCATAAACCATTATTAACCCCTCCCAGCCTGGAATTGGCACAAATTCATGAATTTAAACCAAGTACCAGCTGCATTGCAAGCAGAAACCTACATTAACTATTGGGGTCTGTAATCTCACAGAACCAGTCAATGTTGTATTGCTCAAAATAGTGTTTTTCAATTTCACAGACACACAGCAGGTGCAATAGATATTAAACAGGTCACAATGTTTCTAAGGTACTATTGGCATTAAATGTTCACCAGATGTTGGAAACATCCCAAGGAATCCAACCATACAAAGAAACCAAAACAAATTAACTCAGAAATTAAAGTTATTATAATAATGTGAAATGACACAGGCAAAATATTATCAAGTATTGAACACGCTTACTGATATTTAATACTTTGTACAAAAGCCTTTGTTGCCATGTTCAGGTTTATGTGCATTGCCATTTGTCCTGTTTCAATTTGTCCATTGAAACAGTTCAATTTGGCTCTCAAATGACCATTCTCCCAGTAATTCACTGGCTTGTACAACTTAAAACGAGCTTCCACATTCTTTTTATTTTTAGGTTGCGAAGGTCTTGAGACAGCTTTAATGATGGGTAAAAGCACAGATGTTTTGTGTGTCAACTTTTGTGGTGACGTGTTCAATAATTATTTCACCCGGTGTGTGTGTGATTCGATAGATTATTAGATATATACATCTAATAAACTGATACTTCCAATGGTTAACGGTTTTGTTAACAAATAGTAGAGGGGTGAATAAATGCATGTTTTGAAAAATAACTCAACAACTCAGGGTAAGCATAACTTTACCCAAATTCAAAAGTAGGTTGAACTATCCCTTTAAGTGCAGGACACTTACCTGCACCACTCGTTTGGGGAAAGGGCCTCTATCGTTCTCGGGAAAGTTAATTGGGGGAATAACCCAGTCCCTCTTCCTTCTTTTCAGACCTACTGAAGACTTTGGGAACTCCACCAAAGGTACAGATGCAGTGTCACCAGACTGTGGAAAGAAAACAAGAACCAGAAAAGAACAATTTCGTTTTAAAAAAGGAAAGACTTCAGAATTAAGGTAGACATTGTCACCTCTTCTTACCAACGATGGCTCGCTCACATCATGCCGTTTTAATTATCACTCACAGTTAGTGCCTAATGATTAGCGTTTCCTCTTGTAGACTCACAAGACAGTAGCTTGAAGCCAAACAGAACACGGAAGAAATCGCTAGTAAAACAACAAGAGAGAATATGGCATTTCTTGCCCATGCTCTAAACTGATCATCTACACAGCATTCTCTACCGATAAGTAGCCAGTGTGAATGTGACAATTGCTAACAGGCATAAGATGCTAAATATTCAGGTGTCTACTATACCTATAGAAGTAGATTAAGCGTTGACCCGCTTTGTTTGTATTTATGAGATCTACCTGGGTTGCATCAGTGGTTCTGATCAATGCAAGCAAAAAATGGTAATGGATTTATGTTTTAGACAAGCATTTTCACCTGTTGCCACAATGTGTTCCGTTACACAACCAAATTAAAATACCACCGTGTTTCATTGTTAATGAGAATATGCTCAAGTAGCCTATGGGGCAACTCAATTCAGTAGACTGTTTGGCCAAATAGGCTGTCGGTCAACTAAGATTTTAGTTCCATTCTTTCCCATATGGCCACAGACCTCATATTCCTGTCTGTACCAGTCCATTGCTGGGGGCATGAGAAAGGCATAACTCATCCCACACAAACATGTATTTGCTACTGAGATAGTCCCCATAGAAAGCAATAATGCAACAATAACAAAGTTAAATTTTTTACATCTTAAATACATGGTTTTTAAAACAATTGGTATTAAATGTTACTGCATTCTTTTTTGATGCAAGTCAAATAAAGGCAATTGTATCCAAACTGGCGGTTGCGGTACAGAGATGTTCTCCAAATGTTGAAAAATAAGACAGAGAGAAAGATCAGTCAAATCTTGTTCCTGGACAACCCTAATAGTCTAGTATACATTTATTCAGGGGCAGCATGGGGCCTTATGGGGGCCTTTAAAATCATAGAAAGCTGGAATGATTCAAACATGATTTGAAAGTTAAACATTTTAGATTAAACAGAAAGTA
Source organism: Novumbra hubbsi (assembly GCA_016801125.1). Classification (NCBI taxonomy): domain Eukaryota; kingdom Metazoa; phylum Chordata; class Actinopteri; order Esociformes; family Umbridae; genus Novumbra; species Novumbra hubbsi. The sequence continues at coordinate 19,761 of JACXGK010006399.1, forward strand.
TGACTTTTTAGGGCAGCCATCTGGATTTGAGCTTCAGACAATTGTGCTAACAACGAACGTGCAGCAGCATGGTAAAAAATTAGTCATATGTTAACATGCAACCACACGTTCATGGATTTATAATGCTTGTCAAAATAATTCATAAAATGCCAGCTCTCTACTAGAAGTGTAGTAAGGACACCTGGCCTTCAGATGCAGAGAGCTGCTCTGAACACTAGTGCAGTAATGATTTCAAAAAACAATTGTGATACTAAGTATTGTATTGATACTCTGATCTCTGGAATCTTTTTTTCATGCCATCGACAGGCTTTTTTAAATTCTGGCAACAGCAACCCTGCTGTGATAACTTGACAGACAAGCACACCAGCTTTGGAGCTCGACTGGTTGCTTGCTCATTCTTGTAATGGAAAGTGTAGTTGCAGTATTTGGCTGTGTAGTCAGCAAACTAGTGGCTTGTTTTCAAGTTTCTTACAATTTCATAAAAAAAAATTGGAAAATGCCATTGCCAAATAGACAACTAATTGTCTGGTTTGTTTCATCTGTCAGACTTAAATGAAGTTGCCTGCCCGCAAATGTCTTTCATTTGTTCAGATTTGTTTTTGTGCCAAATCTGTTTGTATGAAATTAATTGAGAATGTGCAGTAATCTACAGCAGCATTTTGGAAATATATTGGGATCTATATGGTTAATTTAGAAGTCAGTCATTTCATCTAAAGTGTGTTTTTATTATGGGTTGTTAACAGAGATTAGCTAAAGATTGTCCTTTCAAATATTCAGCCAAATATGAGGTTCTTTAGCACTTCAGTAATCATCATGATTCAGTTGCAATATCGTGATATATATTGTATAGTAAAATACTTGCCAATATCCACCCCTACTAACCACTGAGCTACACAGCAGAATGGTTTGTGAATATGCTATATACTATGCAAGCAAGTGTTAGACTTTAAGTCTCTGTGTTAATCATGGCAACATAAAAAACAATATAGGGTGGAGAAACGTTTTCAGGGGAAGCAGTTCCCAATCTATCCATTAGAGGACAGCATAGTTACATATGTAGGATACCTGTGACTGGGCGGTCATCTGGTGGTGGTGGTGACTAGCCTCATGCAACACTCTCACTGGAACTGTGACCTTCTTGCCCATGGAGTGGGCAGAGACATGTAACAGCTTATATCCATTATGAAGAGTCACCCCCCTCTTCAGTTTCAGAGTCCCGTCTCTATCTACTTTGAAGCGCGAGTCATCGGAATGAAAGACAAAGCTGGTTCGGCTGGTGCAGTCATCAAAACCCACTGAAAGGTTAGAAGAAAAGGTGGTCAGACTATATGCAAACAGATCTGGGCCTAAAACGTAACCATTGCAATTACTTTAACAGAAGCAGACTTAAAACACTGCATCTTTAAATCTCAAATGCATTACAAAAACCACATGCCATCAGTGTTTTCTTGTGAAAAGCAAAATGTCAGACAGACTAAAGCATAAATTGACTAATAAAACATTAACAAAGCACCAAACAGCATAGCTAAAACCATGTTAATCTAAATTTTGATCATGTATGACATGCAAACTACTGCATTTACCCCTACTATCAACCAATGAATTACATTAAAATGTAAAACTAGCACTGTAGGACGATATGCATTTCACCAGCTGGTGATTAAGCTACCATGGTCTACCAGAATCATGAAGTTTACCATCTTGTGAGGACAGAAATAAAACAGAGGGGCCAGAAGCTATGAAAAAACAGCTTTAAAACAGACCCACCCCAAATGTAAGACTAGGACAGGTGGGCAAACAAGTCCTGGTATCACATTACATCCAGGGCCCAAGCCTAGATCTACAATGGTCTCAAGTCTGAGAGTCTCATGTTTACAAAATACCTTGATTGACTACTTGTTTCTTAAAATGCCTTAGCATTGCTTAGATGGTTATAAAAACAAGTTTTGAACACATTTGCCTAAAACACCTGTGTGAATTCAGTTTGATAAACTGTGGTTCAAAACAATTACAAGACTACCATACAAAGATAACTGTTACATACCACAGTAAACATTGTGATCATCATTGTTGGCGGCAATTCCCTGCTCTCATAAAACCCAAACAGAAAAATACAGCAGATCCTACGTGAAAGGGACTGTCACATTGCTTTAAAACTGGCTTATGATGAGACATTTACACAGTTAGTACAATGTTATTCTTCTCTTTCTACAGGCCATTTGACTAATTAGATACCAGGTGTGAAATGAGAATGTCATTTGTGAAAACTACATCAAAACTAATTCAAAAAAATACAAATACTAAAAATCATACGGATTCCTGACCTTGCAACATGGAGAAAATTACCAAACACACAGGATCATAAAAGGACAAGGTTGCAGGAGTCTAAATGTCATCCAGTAATTTATCTCAAAGGGAGAATGAAAAGCATAGCAATGACACAGACTAGCTCCATATCAATGGATTATGTAATATCCTACATTGTCTGGGGTAGCATTTTTAGACCTATAGAAAACACTTCATCCATTTAGAATAACCAATCAATTGCAATACAATGTCAACGTAATCACAACAGATTACACAGAGGAATCCAAGCAATCTTAGAGGTCATTCCAGGAAGTATAACCAGTTTTATTATACTGGTAAGATCCCAGAACTTGCACCTACATGTTCACGCCCAGTGAAACTACCAGGAAATCAGCATTGCACAAATGAGGTCACAGCCTAGTCAACAAAACTCAACCCAAACCCAAGACGAAGCACAGCCTTCAATTCATTGGTCACACCTGAAAAAAATTCATAAGCCATAACAATTATAGCCGCTTAGAATGGTCATATTTTATGTTCTAATCCAGGAAAAGGTGCCAAATTGCCTTTCAATAGCCTCAATCCCAGAAAGACATTCTTTAGACTTAGAAAAAAGGAAAGGCCAATGCATTTCAATGTTTGCTAAATGTTGGACAGGCTCACCGTGCAAGTTGCACATCTACAAACAGTTACAAAGCATATCAAAGTGTGTGGCTAAAAGTCCAAAAGATTAGACTAACAAAATCAACCCCATGTTTCAGAATCTGTTATCTAATTAGACAACTGGCAACCTTGAGAATATATATTTAAATACATCTGCCTTTAGGTTTACTGGCACCAAAATCATTGCGAGTCATTGTGTTTGTTCATTCAAAAGACAAGGTCCACAACTGTAAGAGTATCCAAAGATATTATAACAAAACCAAGACAGGCCACTTGCAGGAATTTCTCATGGGAGGCCTGAAAGAGGCGCTGCTACAAGGAAAGTTAACTTAATTTAAGTGATTTTAAAGTGGGGTAAAGTTATTTGGAATAATGAAGTATGTTGCATAAGATCACATCTAATAAAATTTACAAAATTGTATTTTATGAACAAGTCTGTGGTTTTGACCATTTCAAATACACAAGGAGTTAATCAGTAATTTCTTACCTTTTCCTAGTCTCCGGCCACTTGCTAAGTGCTTTCTTCCCACTTCGAAAATGTACAGGTCAGAGTCGAAGCCAGGTATACACGTTGACTCTTCAAATGACCATGGCGTCTTAAAGAAAACCAAAAGCAGTAAATAAGTCATAAATAGTATTTACTAATCAATTCCACAAGGTCATGAAAAACAGACCTAAAAAATATCATATGAATCAAGTTTCCATTCGACAGAACGCAACTTGGAAGCGGTTTTAGATTCCACCAAAACGAAACCTTCATAGATAGGTGTACATTGGTAAGTGAAGTGTGTATCACTATCGATTAAAAAAAATCTAACAAATTGGTTTACAAATCATACTTATTGTTGAATCGGGTGTTTTAACCTGATGATTAATCAGGTTAAATATAAAAACCGAAAAGCTGACAAATCCTGACATCTTCCAAAAGTATTTTTCATTCGACAAACCCAACGTTCATAAAACGGATGAGTCGAAAACATTCACAGGTAAATGGCGTAGACTACATAGCTGCCTGGCGTGTAATAAAAAGTACAGACAAAAATCTTACCTGGAGAAAGAATATTAAAACGCCCAACTCCACGAACCAAAAGGCCCCCATTTGTTGTGAAACCTCTCTGGATATTCTTTCCACAAAAGTTTTCAAAAGTAATCCGTTATCGTGTAGAGCAAAGAGCTTTCTTGTTTAAAGTTGTTCTTTCGATACAGTCAGTTAAATTAGTGAAACGAGCTTCAGCAGGTAGTTTCTAGTGTGACGTTGCAGGCAGGTGACCTCGCCCATCCGCTCGCTCCAAGTTTGGGCATGGAGAACCGTTCCAAAGAAACCTTTGTGATCGCTCCTTCTACCCGCACCTATGAAACACAGGTACATACACAGAAACCCAGAACATGATCATGAGAGCCACATCATGGAGAATGTGAGATTTCTCATCCACAGAAGAACGGAAAGTAAAATAAAACATAGTTTTAATTCCATTTCAAAAACAAAATAATTTATAATAAAACACAGCTAAATTGACAATAAATCAATTTCTCAAAATAATATTTTAATTTTAGTGACTTACCAGTTTAAATCATTGTAGAAAACATAGCCTAAATCTCAATGCTATATATATTCTTCACCTTATGTTTTCCTCAGCATGTAGTAAAGTCTGCATGTTAATGTGAGAGACCAAGTACTATCCTACAAAACCACTTCTCTCAAAGGAACCATTCATCCTACTAGTTTGACCACATGGCCTATTTCATGATCCTAAAGCCTGCCCAGTTGAGGAATTCAACTGTGTCAGTGTACAAAAGTGTATTTCAGAAAACCGTTATCATTCAATATTTATGTTTATCTTACCTTTTCTATTCTGTGGTTATATATGGCTTCCCAATGCAAGTCAGCTACACATAATCATGTGTAGCATAAACATCTCCAGTCAGCATTAAACATTACACCACTAAACTAATGTGTAAATGGGCTTTACTCTAGTTTCCTGTGGACCTAATTGGTTACAAAGACATCAATAATGCAGCAGCCAGAGTCCTCCATGCATCCTCTTTAGCACGCCTCAATCATTCTTACTTTAGCCTTGGTAGCAGAGAAACATTACAGTCCCCTGCCTGTACCATACTGTTCCTCTGTAGTAGTAACATTTTGTTATAACATAGTTGCTATACTGCAATTCATTCCAATTCAGATATGGTGAGACTGGCCAGTTGTATAAAGTAAAAGTGCATTGAGGGAAAATATCTGTGGCCATAAAGAGAACATGGTTGATCATGAGTGGTAATGGTAATAAATTCATCAAACCACATATTTCTTTGCACTTTTTAATCAGAGGCTTGGTCAGTGTTTAAATATATATATAAGGGGTAGTTTCAGATAGAAATATAATATTAAAAATATGCATCTCTGACATTAATGGATGAGATTACCACACATTTTCAGAAACAGTTAGTTATGATACAAGGTCTCCATGACATCAAATTCATAGTAAACTATTTAACAAAATGTCAGTTTTAACCATGTTCTGCTTCGTTTGTTTACATTTACTTTATTTGCAGCATTTGATTTGTATTTAACAATTCTGTATTCAAGGAGAGTATACCTAATATTGTTGAATTATTAGTCCAACAGCAGCAGCAGCTATATATTCTTATCTGGCATCATTTCCGAAGTTGCTTCAAAAGTACACACAAATAACCGATATTGCTAAGATAGACTAAGCCAAATCAACCAATATAGTACACGTTGTGTGTGTTCCTTAGTATGTTTATCGTGTGTGTGTAATGTAGGTATATTGATTTTATAGGCACTAGTTGAATTGCCTGTGTGCGACTAGCCATGTCTCACGTTAAGTAGTTAAAACTATACACGTTCAAACGGCAGCCGTTAAATGAATAGCTACCTGGCTAGCATACATGCAACTGCAATTTAATTCTCCAACAAATGGTTTGGTTTACATTTTTAGAAAATGTTATATATCGCTTTAGGTTGAGGCTGTCAGGAATGAACGTTAGCCTAACTAGTTATTAGCTAACGTTGTTGTTAACCAACTAGCTATTACGGAACCTGCATGAACGTCTGTCTAGCTGTCTACCTTTAGTATTGTAATATTTAGTATTTGCAGCATTGTCCATTTATAAAATTAGGACAACGATGGATAATATAGTTTATGTTTGAAATTCACTTACCACATGCTAGTTATCTGGTATAAGTGTGTTTTACTAGTTAATTGCACTAAGAGTAAAATCACGAACGAGCTAGATGGATCAACGTTGGAGGGGAGTTGGTTCATGCGTTTAAAACCGGACCTTAAACTATAAATATTTTTTTTAGGCGAGTTTGACCTCAAATTGATTAGATAGCTGTTTGTTGACACGATTGTGATTTATTTATATTTGTATCATAGATCTGTTGCCCGTGACCAAGATAGCAATGTACATACAAGTGACATTGTGTATGTTGCTACAAACTGTACATACTGTTTTTTTGTAAATCTCAAATACTTATTTTAACAGTTAGCTGATTTGTAATTTTAACTATACAGTATTACCAAAACTAATTGTAAAGTTTGTAATCTTTTTGAGTAGAAAATGATATTCACACAAAGTGGTTTAAAGTGGAAATGACACTGAGGGAAATATAATCTCGCTCTCTCCACTTCTACCATTTGAAAATGATCAGAACCTCCATTTGCTATTAATCTGGTGCTCACAGCCCTAAAGTCACTTAACATAAAAGTGGACAATTCTGAGTGAGGCAATTTCATGATCCTATCTTATTCTCTCTTCCAGTCCTCTTTGTGTTATACAGATTGCAATCCAGCAGCTAGTATAATATGACAAGTCACATAATATGCGTGAACAGTGGAGGCCAATAAGAAATCGCATGGTATGTAGTCATCATCTAACAACTGACTTAATCACATGCTTCACTTCATGACCCAGCAGATAGAAACAGTAGCCTGTTGTTTAATGGGATATATTTTTTGGTTTTAAATACCATTTCTGCCTCAAAACAAATGGTACTGTTTGAACTAATTATTCATATTAAAGCTACAGTCTGAGATAGCCCTATCGTGCATTTTTAATTCAATGTGTGAGGCATGTGTCTCACCATTCTTGTCCTTGTCAATGTTACCATGTCATGGCCTACTGAAGGACAGTATTTACTTCATTTTCCCCTAATCTCTGTAGGAATGTTAAACAGACTCTACAGCACTGCACCTCCCAGCTGGACTTGACTTTGCACTAATTAGAAGGAAGAATCTCTTCAGTCAAAAAAAAGGCTATGGCCATCTTGTTAATAATTATTTGGTTGTGTGCCTATCTGTGTTTGTAGATTAACTCCAAAGGACAAATACTCCAGTGTGGTAAAGTAAACTGTTCTAACACGTGTTTATGAGGAGGAAGCTTTAGAAAAGAGTTCCCAGGCTTAACCTGAGGTTAGCCTATGGCTGTTGCTGTACTCAATATCGTATGTGTGTCTCTTTGAGGGTTTGATATATCATCATCAGAAGTACACTGGTATTAAATGTTCCCCTTAGTTTGATTGGCCATCCATGTTATATAAACTGTCAATTTATAGATTATAGAAAACTTTGTGGTAATAGAAAATGTTAGTACTAAGGAACTACTTGAAATGAACAAAAGTTTTACAATTATTTCTTTATTTTGGCTTTCTGTTTCATGGCTTGGAGATGGTTATTCACTGACTTTTTAATGTGGTCATCATTACTGTTAACATGACTGAACCAAGTCAGTGACTAATGGTTAAAGAAATTCTGAGGAAATAGTGACATAGTTGCTTTTTTTCTCGCCACTTGAGTTTGAGCTAGGTTTCATATGCTAGTTTTTCTGAACCATTTAAATTCCTAGTGACCATCATCCTCCAACTGAAGTGGGAGGACAATATCTCAGTGATCACCAGAAACCCTCCTCTGCCACGAGGAGGGCTGGCAAGCAGCACCGGTCAATAAGGATGTGGGGGATTCTGTCTCATATGTTCTCATTATCTAGTAGAATTTTGAGTATGTGTACTTACTTTGAGTTTATTAGGGATTCTTAAGATTCTACAATAAATTACCATTGTGAGAATGTTTTATTATATCAAAAAAAGTAACTATTTTACGATTCCATAGTATTGTATTATTCATTATTATTTAATAATACCCTAAACTAAAAATACAAACACAACATTTTAAAATATATTCCGGTGATACCATTGTATGAAGTTCTTTCTTGTCAAAGACAAGAGATGACATAACAGTCTAAGCGAGCAAATAAGACACATATTATATTTACCAAATTTATTTAGCAAACATTAAAAAAGCTCAACCTTAGTTGAGTTTCAATAGACATACCATGTTTTGCTTAACATCCAGATGAAGACTAAACCAGTGTTGCTGACATAACACAGAATAGGCACATCTTTCTCAACCTTGGAAGGAACATACTCCCTTGATAAGACTCAATGTTTTCCCACAAACATTAATCTCAGAACCACTTGCGGAATTGCTTAATTCTATGAAAACAGTCAAAGAAAGTTACTGTCCCTTTAAGCTTGTAGCTTCGAGTTTCAATAAATAAATCTGAATACAAACATTGAAGCATAACGTATAATTAGAATATTCGTATACCAGGTGGGATAAATAATGATAAGTAATTTTGGTTTATTGCTAAATGTCTTCCGAGATAAAGAAATCACTAGGCCTGCCACTAGGTCTAAGTTTCTTTTTAAATTTAGGCCTAAATAAAATCATGTTCAGTACATAGGATGCAAGTGCAATTTTTGTACAAATGACATACAACGATAATAAAGGATCTGTACAATACTTTTCTCACCATCAATTTATAGATCAATGGAGATGCTCCTTCTGGAGTGAAAGCATATATGCCTAGTTTGAGAAAGATAAAACATGTATGATTTTTTTATTTTTCGTCCTGTCCTTTCTTTCACAGTCCTGATAATATGATCTTATCTTTTCATGGCTGGGAGACTGTCACGTCTCCGCCTACTGGCGGCCACTCCCCTGTTCGCGTAGCCCCCCGGCGTTCGACGTCGCCGGCCTTCTAGGCACCATCGTTCGTGTTTGTCTTGTTCCCCATGTCCTGTGAACGCATCCCTCCCTGATTCCCTGCACCTGTTCCTTGTTAAACGGTGTATATAATCCCTCATGTGTCTTGTCTCTGCGTT
>JACXGK010006400.1:0-17840 GCA_016801125.1 Novumbra hubbsi
TCAGGGTTTACTACTGTAATGTATGTCATTGGGTATGATAGAAGTTTATTTGAATGAATATATAATTTCCTTTGGTATGTTTACACTTTTTATCATGTCAAGTCAAATCAGGCCAAGAAAAACTACGTAGTTTACGTCGATGTTACAACGCACTTCACAGAGGGTAAAGACAAGATAAAAAACGACTCTCCTCAAGATGTTCCAAGTCACTGTGCTAGTGCCTCTCCTCTGTACTGTCCATGGGTACTTACATAAAACAAGATACACTTATGATATAATTCATCTACAGCATGTCCAGTCTTTCCACCTGTCTCGCCTGCCTAAATGCATCAAAAGCCCATTGTGAATTAAAGATGGCTTTACGAATAGAAACGTATTAACTGGCTGACTGACCTACCTCACAGGTGGAGATGGCTGCTTCATGGTGGATAAGAAGAGTGGCCGCATCTTGTCCACGAATCTCCCCCGGCAGGCCGACCGGGAGTACCTGCTCGGCGTGGTGGCGTTGGACCGGCTGGGCAGCCGCAGTGCTCCGGCCGTGGTGTCGGTCGTAGCCGGAACCAGACCGCCGCAGTTCACCAGCGCGTCCTACTCCATCTCCATACCGGAGAACACCCCAGAGGGACAGCCGTGAGTAGTCGGAGGGCGCGGCTCTGGAGAAGGCGTACGCTCGCCCAGGAGCGATAACCTCAGGCCATAGAAACACCTTGTCGTTAATGGTCTAACCAGAAGTGGCCTAACGCAGGAAGCTGCAGGAGCACCAACATACCTGGGGCTTGGCTTGATTCTTACACCCGACATGCTAACACAAGTTAGCATGCGCAGGCGTGCACACACACGCACACACACACAAATGAACACGTGCACACAGGCTTTCCAACTCAACTTGGTATGGGCATCAGGGATTTCATTTGAATATCACACGTTCCGACATCAGAAGAGAAATGCAACATGGGGAAAGTCCTTGGCGGCCCGGCGAACCACTTAACTGCAGCCTACTACACTATTAGCATACCGCTAATGACCAACTATTTGTGTCTCCTCCAGCTTCCTGGTCGCGTCGGCCATTTCTTTTCAACAGCGAGCGATCAGCTACAGCCTGCTGATCAACCCGAGCAGCCTGTTCAGCATTCAGCCGGAGACGGGGGAGATCATTCTGACCCGCACTCTGGACTATGAGAGTGACCAGCGACGCTACCTCCTCATGGTCAGGGCCAGCGAGGGACCCGCCGGCCTCAGCAGCGCCATCGAGGTTGGCAACCAGGTGTCTGTGTGTGTGTGTCTGTCTCGCCCCGATTTTAACACCTCCTCACGTTCGTTCCAGTCAAGCAGGACCTCGAAGGGAGGCATCCGTTTGGGCACCGGGCACCTGCGTCTCCCATTTGTCACTCTTCTTTCTTGTCTATGTCTCATTGTGTGAGTTAGCTATTTATAGTCAAGATATGCACTTCAAAGTGTCGCCCTGCAATGCTGCAACAACCATGAAGTCGACTAAACCAGACAGCATCTCCCTATAGCATTTAGTCTGGAATTCAGTTTGCTTGCCCGAATTTATTAAAACCTTACAAATTATTTATTCAATGATTTTGCCATCCAATTATCATGTCAGGAATTAATTTCACACTCCCCATTTCAGATAGAAAACAGAACTTTAGGCCTGGCTGACTCTGCTGGATGTAGGCTGTCGGCTTGGGGTAAACCCATTCCGTCTAGTTCAGTGCTATTACTCAGCTGTCACTTCACACTTTACACTCTGATGGTGACACGGAGAGGTGGTTGGGGAGTGTGGAGGGGAATAGAGAGGCTGTATGGGTACAGGACTCAGGGTCTTGCTGTGCCAGAAAAACAGGGAACATTTGTACTTTAGAAACAGAACTGAGCTGGAAGATAAATGAAATGTCGAGTTGGCAACTTTCACCAACTACAGTCTGTATTTTATCCCAGGATGCCATGTCAGTAACCCTTCACTTAAAGCTTTAGGATGCGGTTATGATGCATTGTTAACATTGTGAATGTGGATGGCGCCATTAAAAGTAGTAAACTTACTTATATTGACTTTCTTATCAATGGTGGAAAAGGCTATTCTGAACTTGTATGGGCCTTGTTATAAGACCATGGATTGTACATGTTTGTACATGCCCTCTCCTCCCTCCTCTGTCCCCTGAGTAGGTCCAGGTGGTCATAACGGATGAGAACGACTGTGTCCCAGAATTTCTCCAGTCCATTTACAGTGTTGATGGGGTCCCTGAGACAGTCACCACGGCAACCTCTCTCCTGCAGGGTGAGACGGGGACATGGCTTCTGTGTGTGTGTGTGCCTGTGTGTAAATGCATATGTGGGGGTGGGTGTGTGTGTGTGTGAGCACTGATTCCTCAACAGCCAAACACAATATTCTATGACCTCTTTACTCTGATTTAGATTGGATACACAGACTCCACAGTGACTCACATTTTATTTCTCTGCACTTCTACTGTCCATACACATCAGTCTCTATTTGTCCCGTTTCCTGTCTTTTTCTTGTTCTGTTGTTACTGGTTCAATATGCTGCAGTAGGAGAGTTAAGAGAGGCAATAGAAAGAGACCCACCTCCACACATGCCAATGGACTCATCGGATTTGTGCTTTAGACAAATCACTACGTAGCATCGCTGGCATTAGCCCAGTGTTGCATTCAGTAGAGCAAACCAGTGCAAACAAAATGGCGCTCAGCAAGCCCCTCCCTGTTTCAGAATGCTTCTTCCATCTTGTGCCTAATAGACCCCCCCCCCCTCACCCCCCTCCTCTCCCTCTCACTCAGTTTTAGCCACAGACTGTGACTCGGGGCTGAACGCCGAGCTCACCTACTACACTCTGAGCTCCGACTTCAGTGTTTCCCCCCACGGCACCGTCTTTCCGGCGGTTCGGCTGGACTATGAGCGGCCCAACCACCTGTATGAGTTTGTGGTGATGGCGGTGGACAACGGGGAGGAGCCTCACTCCGGCACCGCCACCATCCGCCTGCGCATGGCCAACGTCAACGATCAGGCGCCTGAGTTCTCCCAGAATGTGTGAGTGAATGTAGCGACGCGGACTACATTACCCATCAACCCCCCTAAACCCCGCCGCCTAACATGTAATCTAGTGGTCTGTCGTGGTCAGATCACCTGAACATATCATCCATCTTCATACAGTAGGCGGTTTATTACCAGCAGCAGAAGTCTGGGTGCTTTGGCAGCTGCAGTTCAGTAGATGCAGTACATGTTTGTGATGAGGATCATTAAACACTGTTATTTTTATTGGTAATAATAACACTAACAGTAAGATAATCATGTGTACACACACAGTTGTGGTGGTGTTGTTCAATATTCCACCAATGATTGTAATCAAGGAAAAGTAGGACCAACAGTCATGAAACTACAGGCTAATATGTATGACAACACAATGTGTGTGGATGACTGTTATACTATATCATTCCGGTAAATGATATACAGTGAATGATCTTGGAACATTCTTTGTTAATGTTACTAAAGCAGATCTGACAGATTGTAAAAAATAACTGAACTTTGATTTCTCTTTGGTCTTTGTGGGTAACACCATACAGATTTTATACTGCTGTTATTTTTCTTCTCTGGAGTATGGTAAATCAAGGAACCTTGTATAAAGTGTCTGCGGGTGTATATTGGAAGCTGGAGAGGTTGTTAACATTTCTGAAAATGTTCATTTTGGCTGGCTGCTTTCACTGGTCTAAGTGGCTCAGGCCCTGTTCCGTCAGTCATGTATCAAAGACTTTCGCTAGTGTGCCAACACGTCTGAGATGCCCAGTCCTGGGGTCACCTCCAAAAACACACCAACGTCAGCCAACCGGCCAGCCAATGAAGAAAACAGTCAGAAAGACATTCAGGCACAGGCAGACAATCGATCAAATGTATTTTTCTAGCCCTTTTTACTTCAGCAGCATCACAAAGTACACATTCCCAGCCAAAACACCCAAAGAGCAGTCAACAGCAAGAAATTGATGACGATCAGTAATACAGCCAGTCAGACTGTCAGTCAGTTAGTCAGGGTGGGCTGGTCCCCTTAGATCAGAGAGGAAGAGGAAAGGAGGAGTAATATCAGCTGTGAGATGCCTGAGCAGTCCCGTCTGGAGGCGGATGAAGCACCCTTTGAGCCGGGTGACAGATTACAGGTCACTCATGTTGCCACGGCGACTGCCACGGCTGGCGGAGATGAATCACCCATCAGTGTTCTTCTGTAAACCATCAATCACCTCAGAGATGCAAACACACACACACACACACACCGACATGCATGGTCATGTTCGGCTGACGATTCCACTGAAACTCACTCTCTCAAACCCCTTACATAATACTCCTTAATAATTCAGCCCCTCCCTCTTCCTCAGCCTCATCTTTGCCCCTCCCCTTTTCTCTTCCTATCAGCCCCATCTCTGTCTCAGCCCCATCTCTGTCTCAGCCCCATCTCTGTCTCACACTCATCTCTGTCTCACACTCATCTCTGTCTCACACTCATCTCTGCCTCCGCCCCATCTCTGTCTCAGCCCCATCTCTGTCTCAGCCCCATCTCTGTCTCACACTCATCTCTGTCTCAGCCCCATCTCTGTTTCAGCCCCCGTCTTTCTCGCCAAACATGTTTTCTCTGCAAGTGTCATTTCACTTCAAAATGTTCTGTCTTTCAGCTTGCCTTACAACCTGATTGAACAAGCCTTTCTGCCCCATCAACTCACTCCAAAGCTCTGCCGCTCTCGTGTTCCTGGTTGGGTATCCCAGTGGCCAACGCCACACAAGCAAGCAAATCATTGTTGACATTTTAAAAGGAACTGGATCAAATGGCACAGAGTGGGCTGGCTATGCGAAAGGCCCATTTGTTCAATGAGTTCAACATCTCCGCGGACATGATCATTTGTCTTTGGCAAGGCCGGGTTCAGAGCAGGGGTTAAATCACAGTGACAGGCAAAGCCAGGCTCATAACTCGAATCAGTCTGCTGATGCCATCACTCTGCTATTGATATAGACTGTGGACAGTGTGGGTGTGTGTGGGTTTGCTCTTAACATGTGTGTACTGTACCAATCCCTCCTAGCTATCGAACCTTTGTCTCGGAGGATGCTGGACCCAACACACTCGTTGCTACAGTACTGGCTAAGGACCCAGATGGTGATGGAATAGTGTACTCAATCACATCTGGCAACGAGGAAGGCAACTTTGTCATTGACAGCCAGAAAGGTGATAATTGATAATTTTCTTCTCATGCTTGAAAGCAGCATTCCTAATACACAACTATAATGGCATTAATGTCCTTGCTGATTAACAGGATTGGCTCTGTGCTGGTGTGAAATGCTTTGGACCTCTGTAATGTAATATCAATACTACCTGACACCAAAGGTCGATAGAGAGGTTACAGAAGAAATTGAGGCGCGGTCTGTTATTTAAGTCGTCAGAAGAAACCGCCACATTTATGTACAGCATATCTAGGAGCTGGTCTTTGTTTTACCAACCTAGTTGATTCTCTCCTATAGAAATATGTGTCTTCTGTGAGTTCTCTTTACTTTGTAGCTGTGCAATGCATCTTTTTTTATTTCCCCTCTGATCCGTAACCAACAGAACATTTGTCAGCCCTTTCAATTCAATTTCACATCAGTTGCTCTATCATATCTCTACTGTGCCAACCCCATTTAGGATGCTTCGAGTACTCTTTCCTGCCTGTCTTCCTATCTCATGCATCTTAAAGATAAGGCAAAATGCAGGCTGCTATGACAACAGGTCGGGAGCCTCATCACATTTCACAAGCAGGACAGTTGTGTCTCATTGAAATGATGCATATTGGCATAAGCTATTAAACCAGTATCCACCCAAACATTGATGAGTTCAGAAAAAGTACATATATTGTTATAATTTTTCAGATTGGTAAATATACACTGTTCAAACAACATGAAATGTGATCACACAAGCAGGGCCCTGGTCTTCTACAGACAATTAGTGAGGAAGTCAACAACAGGCAGAACAAGCGAAGTGAGAGAATTGTGTTTAATCAGGAGGCAAACCGAGATGAGTGATACCACAACCAAGGCAGAATCCCCATGCTCTACCTCTCATCTGTGAGCTCCACCAGATCCTCAGCAGCTCATCCGGAACCCATTGATGTGGGTGGGGACAGATAGAACAGCTCGCTCAGATGCTCTTTTTCTGTTCTCTTTGTGCAGAGATGAGATGAGGGAAGTAGAAGCTTCTAGAACATGCTCTTTGCATGCCGTGGGAAGGAGAACCTCTTTCCCAGCTGAATCGGGTGACAGTTCCGTTGGTGGCTTTTCGAAAGAGAATTTCTATTGAAGTACAAAAGGTGTTTTAATGGAATGTACCTGCACAGCCAAGAGCAAATGTCAAGAGATTCATTTCACCATGTGGGTTATGGTTAGATGTTTGATGTCACCCGGTGTGACACAACCGCAGTGATTCTGGCTGCTGTAAAGTTTGGCACTGGGTAATGGGCCTCTTCTGTTTTCAGGGTTGATCCGGCTTCGTTCTTCGCCCCCTCCTGTGCTCCAGGGCCTGGAGTACATCCTGAATGTGACGGCCACAGACGACAATGCCTCCGGTGGGCCACAGCCGCTCCATGCCACCGCCCAGGTCCTGGTGGGCGTGGATGATGTCAACAACAACAAACCCATCTTTGAGAAGGTAAGAGAAGCCCCTTCTGTACACCAGACAGTTAAACATGTTTTTAACTGTTAAAATTGCCTCGTCTTCTAGAGTCTTCTCTGTCCACCCCCCCACCCCCACCCCACCCCCGGGTTCCGTTGTCTCCCGACAGTTTCCCCCCCGTGTTCTGATTAGTGCGTTCACCTTCTATCTTTAGGCTTTCCGCTGGGATTTTAATTAATTGATGGAAAAAAATGCTGTATCATCGTGGTATACCATACCTGTCTAATTAACTTCCTCCTTATTTAGGATTGACGCAGTCTGAGAGGGATCGTTAAAGTTTGTGAAGTTGTGAGGTCCAGTGGCTAAGAAAATTATATTCATATTTGTTAATATGAAAGTATTCTTAAATGAATACCAATGTGTGGATTGTGATATTCATGTTATTTCAGATATTTTTAAATTAAAGTAAAGTTAAAGCTTTAAGGGGAAGCTAGTTTCTTCATTAGGGATCTAGAGCAGGGAATAGTTTTAACTGGACTGAGTGAACCTGCCTACCAGATGCGTGGGGCCGCCAGGCGACCTGAAGAAAGGGAGCTACTCGCTGGCTCCGTAGGCACCAACATCTAGCCGTGGATGTGAGCTTCAGCTGATGCCAGTGGAGTGAGTGAAGGAATGGAGGAGGGGGGGGGGGACATGGGAAGGTTGAGCTCAGCAAACGTTGTGGAGCACGAACCTGCGCTGACTCACCACCTTAAACCTGGAGTAGACGAGCACTCATCCGGACTCGGTCATGTTGAGGTTGAGCTTGGGGTGGTGGGATGACATCCAGGTAGAGATATCTGCCAGGCGTGATGAATGACTTGGGAGAAGACCTAGAACCCGGCCCTATGAGGACACCACCAGGGAGAGTCTGTGCGGCAAATACAATCCACATCTCTCTCTCTTACTCTGTCATTTTCCTCTTTTTGCCCACCGAGAGAGGATTCCTCTCTATGTGTGTTAATTAAACCAAGCTCCATTGAGTCACTGGAGACTCTTTCTCTCTTGGGCAGACTCATCAAGGGATGAGGCCGATAGGATACCAGCGAAAGACAGGGTGGGGGAGCTGACGAGTTGTGTCTTCAGCCACTGACACACATTCAAGGAAGGTTAACCACTTCATGTCTGGCCACGTCTACTGTGTGAATGCATAAATATATACATACTACCCTCTCCGCCCCATCTCTACCCCCTCTCTGCCCCCTCTCTGCCCCCTCTCTGCCCCCTCTCTGCCCCCCCAGTGTCAGCAGTACAGGGAGCAGGCGTCTGTGGTGGAGAACCAGCCCCCGGGGACTTATGTGCTCCAGGTGCAGGCAGTGGATGCGGATGAGGGGGCCAATGGGAAGGTCAAATATGGCCTGATGCACCGAGACGGTGCCTTGCCTGCCTTTAAAGTTCACCCAGACACAGGTGGGTGCAGCGGTCCGGGGCTACTGGTAGGTGTGGCTATACAGTCATAGACACAGCCCAGAGGCCCGTTATCCATACAGTGTGGTGGTTGAAACGGACCTGAACACACTGTAAACATTACCTAGGGTTTTACGGATTCACAGTTCCACAAAAAAAGATTTACGGTAGTCATTAAATAACTGTACCCTGAAAATAACAGTCACATCTTATACTTAACCTTTATTTATAACCCTTTTTGACCACGATTTACAGTAACGTGCTGTAATTATGAATGGTTTTCAGGATCAAAATAAGTAAATTAATCAATACAATGATACATTTAACTCTATATTAATATGCCACCCCAGTCGTGAAACTTTTCTTAGGGGAACTAAAATAAGGTTTTCCTCCATCTCCTGGTCTCATGGTAATCTATAGAAACACCACCTGCTCATGACCTTTGGCCTCTGTATCAGGTGTGATTGTAACGGCGCGTCATTTCGACCGGGAGCGTCAGAGGGAGTACTCCATCACAGTGACAGCTACAGACTGGGCGGAGGAACCTCTCATAGGAATTTGCCAACTCAACATCCTCATCCTGGACCAGAATGACAACAGCCCCAAGTTTGAAAACATGCTCTATGAGTGTAAGTGTATATATGCAGTTTAATAAGACGTACAATAACGTTGATGTGACATACAGGAATACTCATTTGTATTGATGCCGAACCGTCATGCACCAATACTAACGGATGTCTCTGATTTATGCATCTTTCCCTCAGTGTTGGCTGCAAGTTGTCAGAATAATCCAGAATGTTGTTTTTTTTTCTTTTTCTTTTTTTCTTTGTTGCATGATCCATAATGTTGACACTAAATGTATTGTCATACAGAAATACATAAACAAAAGAAATGAAAACACAAGCCTGTAGAACAACTTATCCCACACTGTTTACCAAATGTTTGCTTTTCTGCATGGTGACCTTGCTTCAGAGTCATTGTTGTTGTGTGTGCGTTATCTCTGTCAGACTTCCTGAGAGAGGACACCATGATCGGTACAAGTTTCCTGCGTGTGGCGGCTCACGATGATGACTTTGGGACAAATGCCGCTGTGACCTACTCCATGTCCAGGGAGCTGCCGGAGTATCTGAGGGTCAACCCTGCTACCGGCTGGGTATACGTTAACCAGCCCATATCACAGGTCAGTGAACCAGTTCATATCACAGGTTGGTAAACCAGTCAGTACAACCAGTCCATATCACAGGTCAGTAAATCAGTCAGTAAACAAGTCCTTATCACAGGTCAGTAAACCAGTTAGCCAAACAGCCCATATCACAGGTCAGTAAACCAATCTGTATCACAGGTCTGTAAACCAGTCTGTATCACGGGTCAGTATACCAGTCAGTCAACCAGTCCATACCACAGGTCAGTAAAACAGTCAGTCAACCAGTCCTTATCACAGGTCAGTAAACTAGTCAACCAAAAAGCCCATATCCCAGGTCAGCAAACCAGTCTGTATCACAGGCCTGTAAACCAGTCTGTATCACAGGTCAGTATACCAGTCAGTCAACCAGTCCATATCACAGGTCAGTAAACCAGTCAGTCAACCAGCCCAAATAACAAGTCAGTCAATCTGTCGTTCAACCATGCTTAAGCAAATTATCGGCACAGTTATGTATAGATCTATCATTAACATACTGTACCATATATACAGTCTTAGTGTAATTAAATATTTGCTTACATTTTCTAAATGTTCTTCCCTGTAAAATGTATTGAATCCTAAGACAGGTCTAGCCTCTGTAACAAAGTATAACCAGTCAAGACATAGACAAGACAAGTCAGATCACCAATTATCTATTTATAGCCTATGATCATTAGTCGAAAGTCTCTTCAAAGTGCCACTACAGTTTTATTCCTCATTTTGAAGGTAACGAGAATACCATGACTTTAAGAAAATAGCATAACTAGTCTACCATTGGGAAACTGCATAAGTGTCCAAGCAGCAATGATGGCTGTTACGTGTATGTGTGAAAAACCTTATCTCCAAAACAACACGTCCATGACTCACTTGACTCAACAGATGAAAGTTTAAACATGTCTGTGTCAGGAAAGGGCCAGTGAAACACTCAGCATACAAAAACTAGCTGATCTTAGATGATAATGAATTCTTCCTTTCTTGAAATACTAATCAAAAATAAATGCCTATGAGATCTATGATGATCCATGGCTCTATCAAATATAATCACTTATCTGGGTCTCCCGAGTGGCTCAGTACATCTGGGTCTTTGCAGTATATAGTTTGAATCTGGCAAATTGTCTTTACAATGCCCAGGTTTGACAGTTGGATGTCAAATGGTGTTGACGTGTGGATGTCAGACGGGGTTGACGTGTGGATGTCAGACGGGGTTGACGTGTGGATGTCAGACGGGGTTGACGTGTGGATGTCAGACGGGGTTGACGTGTGGATGTCAGACGGGGTTGGCGTGTGGATGTCAGACGGGGTTGACGTGTGGATGTCAGACGGGGTTGACGTGTGGATGTCAGACGGGGTTGACGTGTGGATGTCAGACGGGGTTGACGTGTGGATGTCAGACGGGGTTGATGTGTAGATGTCAGACGGGGTTGACGTGTGGATATCAGAAATCTTAATTGCTGTTGTTGGCCAGGAAATGTGCTCTTATCCAGCATGTATGTGCCAGTGAACATACCTGATCCTGGTTGAGTTTCATAAGAAGCAGTACAGCATGATGACATGTAGATCAGAGTGCTGTGGAGTTGTTGAGATGAGGAACAGCCATAATTGCAAACTGGACATTACATCATTGGAAGAGGAGAGAGATTCTGTACAATAGATTTCAATAAGTGACAGTAAAATAGCTTTTTGTTAGGGACCAGAATTTAATTATTACAAGTCTAATCCAGTGGAATTGTACAACACCATGCCACTACATAAGTTCACTTTTAGTTTAGACATATTTGCTGCATGCCTATCCGATCCTAAATACGCAAGGTGTCGGCATATGCATGAGATTAAGGATAACATTGTTGCACGGTCAATGGGCACCATTACAGGGTCTTGGAAGTCTCATTCTACCACATTTAATATTCAGCGTCTTGAAAATGGGTAAAAAAAGCTTTCTATTTTGCACCTTGAGTGGATCAGAAAATGTAACACTGAAACAAATGTTCTACATTCAAATTGAACCACATCAGATCATTAGATTTGTAATCAGTAGCCTATCAGGTCGTCTGTCTTAATTGTCTTTGCTCTTTTTCAATTCAGAGATCCAACATCAAACGGGAGATAGTGGCCACGGACGGGGGAAACCGCAGCACGTCTGTGGAGCTGTCTGTCACCATTACCAATGTGAAGAACCAGCCTCCACAGTGGGAGAAGGACAGATACAGTGTGATCATCCCAGAGAACACAGCCAGGGACACTCAGATCATAGTACGTGAAACAGCCTAACAGGTTGCATGACGTGGGAAGCCTTATGAACATTATAGCACAAAGTGGTGTCTTAGGTTTACTTATTCGGTTTTCTGGCTGCATATGTTCCCTTTAGTCAATTTGTTTCAAGAAATGTTCATTACTTTTCATTAAATTTTCTCTCTTAATTGAGGAGTGCCAATTGAGTTGATTAACAGCTGCAATTTGTTATTCAATTTACGTAGCCTTCTCCACAAAATAATTCACTCAAAATCTGATTCAATGTTCTTAATAACCCTTCCAAATCGGTTTGCTTTCTGTTTGTCAGACGTTCAAAGCAAACTCCTTGCTTGGCGATCCCCGGGTGACCTATAACCTGGAGGAGGGAATGGTCCCAGAGACCAACATGCCGGTGCGCTTCTACCTGACGCCCAATCGGGAGGACGGCTCCGCCTCCATACTTGTGTCGGAGCCGCTGGACTACGAGACCACGGCCAGTTTCTCCCTGAGGGTGCGGGCGCAGAACGTAGCAGCAGTACCACTGGCTGCCTTCACCACCGTCTATGTCAACGTCACAGGTACTGAGGCCTCAGCTCAGACATACTGGAAACGTCCCTTCACACCCTGACACTACTTCTAGTTTTCCACCAAGTTATGTTTCCATGGCAGAGGCAGATTACGTAAACATTTGACTTGAAAGCAAGTTTGTAGATATAGTATTTGGTAATGATTTATGTAGCTAGTAGTCTATGACCAATTTTCCCCGCTACGCTATAACTATGGTATTCTTATGGTAAATACCATGTTTTCAGACATATTTGATTAAATGTTTAATTTAGTTATGGGTTAATTTGTTTCTAAATTAGGTTTGGTATTATGATTTAAGAGGTTTGTTTGGTTATAGTTTAGGATTAGTTGTGTTTGATCATAGTTTTTTTTTTGTCGTAAGTTTGGTTAAATGTTCTGTTGGTTATAGGTATGTTTATGGATTAGGTATTAGGTTCAAGTTGGTTACAGGTTTGGTTTAGTAGCAGGTGTAAAAACACTCATGTTTCCCGTCTTTACCCCTTAGACGTAAACGACAATGTTCCTTTCTTCACCTCCTCTATCTACGAGGCATCGGTGATGGAGGGAGCCCAGGTGGGAACCACGGTTCTCCAAGTGTCTGCTCATGATAAAGACCTGGGTCTAAACGGCCAGGTAAGTGAAACATCTACCACGTCTGTCAGAACCCAACATACACCGGTATACATAATGATAGTGGGACTCAAGTCTTTTACGTTTGAGTGTAGAATCAGGGCACAGCAGTAGTGATGGACCTGTGCAATAGAATAGCCATATAAGGAAATCATCGGAAAATTAAAGAAAGATGGACGTTTTTGCAACGTGGTCGGACGACTTCCTATTTGATGTTCGTCAAAATGGTGATGCCACCCTGTCTCCGTTCCGTAGATCACCTACTCTCTGTTGAGTGACAGTAGTGGAGACCATCGACTGTTCCGCATGGACCCCGAACTGGGCGTTATCTATACCGACGCCGTGTTTGACCGCGAGGCGCAGGGGTCCTATCTGCTGGAGGTGCAGTCTGAGGACGGCATGGAGTCGGCGCGGCCGGGGAAGAACAGGCAGCCCAACTCGGGTGAGGAACGGATGTGACACCTCACTTGTTCTATCTGATACCTTGGACTGTCCTGTCTTATATTATTGCAATTATGTCCAAATTCACTACTGTATTCTGTGCCTGGTGCCTCTCATCAACCCAATTTGCTTAATAAGAATTAATGCACGCTGCACATTGTTTTACATAGACACGACTTTCCTATACTCATATGCCCCCCTTTGAAAGTATTTGAATAGATCATCGATAATTTGATGTATTCTACCGTCATAGCTAGACAGCTTCTTGTCTCTTAAGTGGGGAATAAATGGTTTGAAAAAATGGTTATGGTAGAATTTTTAACAGGATGTTTTAGGATTACACAGTTCCGAAAGTCTATTTTACTTGGAGCTTTGTGATGACAGAATGAACTGTGTTTGGTATCATGGATGAGGTTTGCGTTACGGTTGTGTTTGTGGGGAAGCCATTGAGGGGTAAGGGGGATGGTTTGGAACCACCAAGAATCCTGTCCGGGGCATATCAGGGGTATGCTTAGCATTTACAATGAGCCCTAGAGCTGTGTTACTACTGTCTTCTGACACTTATCAGCAGCAGCAGAGAGAAAGAGTGGGAGAGAAGGACAGACAGAGAGAGAGTGATATGCAGAGGGAAAGGAATTGAAATAGTTGGAATTTTTTTTTAATTCTTATTATCCATGGCTTTGGCGGTACCTTTTAGAATACATGTACAGGCCACAAGCTCCTCAACTGACCTACCTTTTCAGCAAAAAAATATATTGTTTAATTAACAACAACAACATTTGTGAAGATGAATCCAGACTGACCGGGACATAAACCTTGTCAACTTGTATAGTTCCAGAGAAGAGGTGGATAGGTTCTTCTGTATTATTTCTGAAACATCAGGTGTTTGAAAGGTCTGGCTAATAACTGTTGTTTGCTACAAAAATGTTAACTGGCAATAACAACTGTCTAGCCGGGTGGAATAATTTGGGAAACTCTGAAAAACCCAAAGAGAATAACATTATTTCTGATTTCCATGTCAAGTGAGGCACATTAAGTGCTTCTTTCCCATTCAAGAGTATCGTTGGCCCACACTGTGAATGCCGACAGCCTTTGATGAAAAGACAAATGGGAAGAGAAAGAACAGCATAAGGAAGCTTGGAAAGAGAGAAAGCGAGGGAGGAGGAGAGAGAGAAAGGAGAAAGAGGAGGATGACAGAACAAGTTGTAGCTCTGTGGCTTTTAATTCCGTCTCTCCTGTGGTCCTTCTTGCAGACACAGCATATGTGCGGGTTTTCATCAGCGACGTGAACGATAACAAACCCGTCTTTGCTCAGCGCCTCTATGAAGTCGGCGTTGACGAGGACGCAGATGTCGGCATGGCTGTCGTCACCGTTGGTGCTAATGATGAAGATGAAGGTATGGGATGAAGAGACAGCAGGGGAAGCGAGACAGAGGGGGAGAAGAATGAAAGCCTGAATCCTCTCCCCCAGTGACTGCACAGTGGCACGGCAGGGAAATGCGCCCGCTTTTTAATCACCCGCTACTCAGTGATCCATGTGACCGGCTGCAACTCTGGGCCGATGTTCTGCTCTGCACCGGGTCAGAACCAGCCCTCGGTGTGATATTACATATTGGCCTCTCAGATAAGGAACTTCACCCCCTAAATTCATGTTGTTTTACACAAAGGGCGCGGGAGGGGGTTGGGGACAGTGAGGGGTTAAAACGTTGACAGAAGTACTCATCGCATATTCCATCTCCTCGACTGGAGTTAGGCCCTCTTAAATCCTGCTGAGATGAGCTGAGCACCCCGGGGCTTCACGAGGACAGCCATTTTGTGGTGAACTGTTACACCACCACATATGTTGTCAAAAGACAGACCTACTCCTGCACAGTGGGTGGCTGGGATTTGTTGTGATAAAGCCGCTGATCCCCTCTACATCAGTAACACTTTGGGTTCTATCCGTTTACCAGCCAGGTTTTATGTTGTTAATCAAGTATTTACCACAAGGGGGGGGGGTGCTGCTCAGCCTAAAATATGTAACACTATAGCTGCAAGCAAACCATGATGAATGACTTAGTTAGCGGTTGTGCTCAAGAGTCAAAGCCCAATCTGTCTTGTTTAAAAAAAAGAAAGTCCACGCATGGTCTTGACTGCGGCAGAAGCTTGTCAGAGAATCCTAGGGGACTGCTTTGTCTGATGATGTGTGTTAATAGCTGAGATTAGAGTGCTATTTACATTGGGCTTGTAGCTCCTTTAACACATGGACTGATTGAAAGGGGAAGCCAGGGAATATCCAGAGGATTATTTTATCTGGCCAACGTTAACTTTGCTGGCTGGTCTCCATGGAGACACACCGGTATCTACCTTCCCATTGATCCACTTCTCATCCCATGAAGGAAGATGCTGATGGTAGGGGTGGAATTCATCAGGTCCTACACACAGAGTAGTATGCACCAGTCTGGTTCTTCTCTAGCCCGCATATCATTGCTTATAGGCAACAAGATGAAATTGTTAAGTGCAGGAACAGTCGAGCACATATGGCTGCTGACACATCTAGACATTAAGGCTTCATCAAAGATGACAACCTGTTCCTTTTATAGAGCACTGCATTTGGTCACTGAGTCAACAGAGTAGTTGGGTACAGAACTGTCGCCAAAAATGAATCCTTAATCCAATCTGCCTGTCCCAAGACAGTTACTTGTTCATTGTCTCAGCTTTAGGAGTGTGAGGAAGGTTGGTTTACCTCGTCAAACAAACCATTCAGTGTTAGTGGTTGTTATGAGTCCTGTCAAGGATGTAATCTGGCAGGCCTCCAAGAAACTGAACGCTTTTGTTCCCTGACTAGTTTTCCCCAACCTAAAACTTTGTGTATCCGGCAATAGCTTCCATTACAAACGCAATAAGAATTGTTAGTCTGGCTGACTAAATCAGAAATGAAATCCCTCTTTAACTTCCTACTAATGTGATGAGCAGGGTGTTATTTCATGTCTAAAATCCAAGATTCTTTGTCAGTGAACCAACCAGATGTAAAAATGAGTACACATTCATACCAGTAATTATACTGCTTCCCTCCATATATGTTCATCACTTAATTTCTTGTCATTCAGTGTACAGGCGTAACACTGTGTAAGTGTGCTTTGTCACTCTGTTGGTTGTATGGGTCTTTGAGCATTTTGGCTTCAGATAATAGTCTAGGATAAGTGGTTTGGTTTAGGGATTAATGTTTGGTTTAGATTATTGGTTAGTATTTAGGGGTTTAAGGTTTGAGTTTGGGTAAGTTTTAGGGTTAGTGGTTAGGGAACAGAAAAACATGTACGTGTCCAAAGCTCCTCGCAGAGTGTACTGGTCCGAAGGCCCCTATTGCCCCACTCTTGATAGAAGTCCGAGTCCACTAGAATCCACAAAGGACCCTTTTCTATTGTTAATCACATTTTCACGGAACATTTTCGTCCGACAAATGCATTAGCCCAAATTCCACCAACGGCCGCCCCAACGCCATCTCTCCTCCTCCTCCCCGTTGCCCCGCCCCCAGGCGCTAACGCCAAACTGCGCTACCAGATCACGTCGGGGAACACCGGCGGGCTGTTCGACATGGAGCCGGAGGTGGGCACCGTCTTCATCGCCCAGCCCCTGGACTACGAGCGGCAGAGCAGGCACAAGCTGCTGGTGCTGGCGTCCGACGGGAAGTGGGAGGATTACGCCGCCGTGGTCGTCAACGTGGTGAACAAGAACGACGAGGCGCCCGTCTTCTCCGCCAACCAGTACCACGGCGCCGTGACGGAGGAGCTGGACGGCTCGCCGCTCTTCGTGCTCCAGGTGGGTGCCTCAGATGGCCGTCTGTTTTCCGCCACAGGCCGTCAACCACGTCAACCGCGCTTCCGTGCGTCACGCCGTGCCTCTCGGAGAGCGTGTGGCATCTCGGGCGACGGTGGAGCTCCTCGCGGATCTCCTTCTGTCGGCCGAGTAGAATGGTTAATAAGCATGTTTGTTTATTATTGGCCAAATCATCTGTGAGGTGACGTCAGGACAGATGTGGAGTTGGTATTGGCTGATTTTGAGATTCGTTCCAAAGATTTGTTAGCTGGCAGTTTTATGTTTAATGAGGTGTAAAGATGCTTATGAGTGAAACATTTTTCTTGTTATATTAGAATGTGTTATATTCATTAATATTCAAGGAACAATTACATTTTCGGTGTTCATGCTTAACATGATGAACAACAATGACATTTACTCTAATGGGTGGACAAAATGTATCATCTGAAAGCCATGCTTACAATTAGCTACACCTCCAATCTTCTGATTGGTCTTCACCTATAGAATATTATAATGTTCCGGTTACACAAACTCTTTTTGACCTGAACATTTTTAGGTGAGGCAACGCAAAAGGTTATTTCAGGCAACTTTTGAGAATAGCTGTAGCTAACAATTTGATGTCAAGATATTTTTACGTTTAGTCTGGTTGCCTCTGTGTCGGCTTGCGTCAACACATTGTTCTGTTATTTGACAAGCTAGGGATTCATTTCGAATGCAATAGCAGCTGAGTACCCAGGATAATCTTTGTCAAGCATACAGATTAAATGCAAGGCTTCTGTATGTCAGGCAAGCAGATAACAAGTCTACTAGATACTACATAAAAAAATCATGAGACATACATGCAAACACACTCACAGACACAGACTCGCAGAGACAGACTCACAGGGATAGACACAAAGAAAACACAAGCAGACAGG
>JACXGK010006400.1:17940-28918 GCA_016801125.1 Novumbra hubbsi
CAGACTCACAGGGATAGACACAAAGAAAACACAAGCAGACAGGCTCACAGACAGACACTCAGAGACAGACCTGCAGATACGGGCACACAGAGACACTCACAGAGACACTCACAGAGACAGACTCACAGGGATAGACACAAAGAAAACACAAGCAGACAGGCTCACAGACAGACACTCAGAGACAGACCTGCAGATACGGACACACAGAGACACTCACAGAGACACTCACAGAGACACTCACAGAGACAGACACACAGACTCGCAGATACAGACCCGCAAAGACCAGACACAGAGAGACAAACACAATGACAGACTCCTAAAGAGGGACAGACACACAGATACAGACGGCATGTTGATGACAGCGTGTCTTTCCAGGTGACGGCCACGGACCCAGACAAGGACGCTGACCAGGCTGCCATGCGATACTCTCTCCACGGTCAGGGGGCGGAGTCTAACTTTGTGATTAACGAGATCACCGGGGAAATGTACGCCCAGAGGACCCTGGACCGAGAGGAGCGTGCGCTGTGGCGCTTCGTGGTCCTGGCCACGGACGAGGAAGGGGAGGGGCTCACCGGGTTCACCGACGTTATCGTCAGTGTGTGGGACATCAATGACAACGCGCCCGCCTTTGCCTGCTCTGCCGGCGGTTGCTACGGCACCGTGGCCGAGAATTCCGTCCAGGGGACCTACGTCATGGAGATGACAGCGGTGGACCTCGACGATGCGGCGGTGGGTCAGAACGCCATAGTCACCTACCGGATCATCGGCAGCGGCCCTCACCTTTTTGCCATCGACGCCAATACGGGCACCGTCTCCGTGGCGACCGATGGCCTGGACCGGGAGGTGGCGGAGCGACACCGCGTGGTGGTAGAGGCCACGGACGGGGGGGGGATGGCGGGCACAGCCACCGCCACGATCGTCGTCACGGACCTGAACGACCACGCGCCGCGGTTCCGAGACGAGTGGTGCGGGGCTCAAGTGTCCGAGAGTAGCCCGCCGGACTCCACCGTGTTGGAGCTGAGTGCCCTGGACCCAGACTCGGGCCCTCACGGCCTCCTGGGCTTCAGCGTGGTGGCGGGGGACCAGGGCGACAGGTTCTATATGGTCAGCCATAAAGCAGAGCAGTCGGGGACTCTGAAGCTGAGGAGGAGGCTGGACTACGAGAGGCCCGGCGAGCAGCGCTTCAACCTTACCATTCAAGTGGACGACTCGGAATTCTCCAGCCTCATCCACTGCCTCATACAGGTGGTGGATGAGAACGATCACATCCCCGTGTTTGCCCCCACGTCCTACCCTCTCGCCCCTCTGCCCGAAGACGTCGCTGTGGGAGCCGCCGTCACCCAGGTGACGGCCAGCGACTCGGACTCAGACCTGAACGGCGACATCGTGTACAGCATCACCCCCGAGTCGAACCCGCACGGTCATTTCGCGGTCGACCGCGACGGGCTCGTGACCGTGGCCTGCGCGCTGGACAGGGAGGCCGTGCCTGAGTACCAGCTGGTGGTCACGGCAACGGACCGCGGGACCCCCCCGTTGACCGGCAGCGCCACGGTCCGGCTGAGCCTGCTGGATGTGAACGACAACGGGCCGGAGCTGGAGGCGGCCTACAGCCCCTTCCTCTGGGAGAACGGCCCGGCTCCGCAGGTGGTGTGGCTGAACCACACCTCCACTCTGCTCCACGTCCTCGACCGGGACTCCCCCGAGAACGGGCCCCCCTTCTCTCTCTCCCTCCCCCGCCTCTACGCTCCCAGCTTCCACCTGCAGGACCACTCCAATGGCTCGGCCACCCTCACCGCGCTGCGGCGCTTCGACCGTGAGCGCCAGAGGCAGTTCCTGCTGCCCGTGGTCATGTCCGACAGCGGGCTTCCACCGCTGACCGTCACCAGCACGCTGACCGTCGTCGTCGGCGACCACAACGACAACGCCCACCAGGAGGGACAGAAGGAGATCTACGTTTACCGCCGAAGAGGTGAGCACCTCATCCTGAGGAGTCACTCTGGTGCTCACATAGACTTTAGGACGTAAATGCCTTAAAATGACCCAAATGTCAAAACGGATTTGTATGGGATGCGATCATTCCATAGATCACATGTATTAGTATGTGATACGAATATATGCAAGTATATTCAAAGGCAATGTAACGGATACGTTGACATTTTCCGCAGCAAGTCTTTCCTTAAGTGAACTTACATTATGATCGTTTTATCTTGATGAACTTCATTGTTTTATGGTGTAAACAATTGAAAATCATAATTGTTACCTTCCCAATGGGAAATTATACGCTTTCCTGACAGATACTCCCCACTGCTACTGAGGTCTAAATACAATGTCTCCCTCAATGTGTATTGGAGTTGAATGAGTGGTGATGTATGAAGTATGGCCCAGCACCATATCTAAACAATATCTGCAAAAAAATATTGTTGTTAGGAAGAAACAAAAAACAACAACTGTCAACCGTTACCAGGTAAACAACACTGTAAGTGAGTTTGAATGCCTTCCAAGATGGAAGGCCACATGGGTTGAGCCTTAACGCATACTTTTGACCCATGGAGAAGTTCTCTCCATATAGTGTGAATAGAAAATAGTATTTGCATATTATGTAAATGTTATTTAAATGAAGCACAGTTGTTGTAGTCTAAACACGCACTTAAGAACATCCAACCCTCTTCACTTTCTCTACCTCACTAATTGTATCTGGCCCTGATGTTGACCGGAACATTACAACATCTGCTGCGCTCAGGGTTAATAGTTCGGCCCGTAAAATTTTGATTTTGAACCTTGCCGTTTTGGAGTAGCTTTCATAAACTGTGTAAATGGCTGAAACTGAGGGAACATGACTCATATGTTGATATGAGCCCCAATGTTTAGCTGGCTGCAATAAGCTGGCGCACAGAATGATAATAACATAATCCATGTTATTAAGATAGCCCTAACTTCTTTAAGCTCTCAGCAGAACCCATGTACAGAATGGAGAACAGAACTAACAGAATCCCATGGAACCAAATAGAAAGACCTGAGAAACCCTGGGGCCTCTATTGTTCAGGTGGGAGACAAATGCAATGTGTTTGTGTGTGTCGGACAGGAAGGATGCAGACAACTTTACTTGGCAAGGTCTACGCCCCTGATCCTGACGACTGGGATAACAAGACGTACACCTTGGACTCACAAGGAATGAGGTATGTGTTGTCAGCCCGTGGATTGTTTCCAACCAGGCTTGACACCATTATATAGCACAGGGAACTGGGGACACCATTAGTGATAGGTAATTCCTCAGGGACCCTCTCATAATCAAAATCCGAATCGAATGAGGTAAAAATAGCATACAAGGAGGTTTGCTATGACATCAGCAGCGCATGGATGAAGGAACCTAGTCTTAGACCATGGGACGGAACATTTTAAATGCCCTCCTCGATGGATAGGAAAGTGAGTGTATATTTGTACCAAGACTACATTTTGGCAATGTGATTTTTATTACAGGCCATACTCCAGTTTAAGAACCACTGTTACATGGACTCTCTATGTACAGAACAATGAGCTTATGTATGTGACAGTTATGTATTTCTGTAGATAGAAACATGTACTAATTGGCCTTATCCAATAACAAACAATTATTTCCATAGTCTGTGGCAAAATATTTATGCTCCCAAAAAACTATGAACCAGTCATGTAGGCTTCCCACAACATCTTTCTGGTCCCCTGAAGGTATTTTACTGTGGACAAGAGCACCGGCGACTTGGCCATCAGACAGAACACCCTGGAGGGAAGCTACTCTCTCAGAGTGGCCGTGTCAGATGGGGTCTGGCCGGACGTGGTGTCTGGAGTCACCGTTCACGTCCAGGAGCTGGAGGACAGGGCCATACACTCGTCAGCCTCTCTACGTCTCACAGGTTGGCTGCGGTAACATGACATACTAGTCTACTCCACGCAGAATTATAGCCGCGTCTGTAATCATTTACTAGCCATCGAAAACGTTAGCGCACTGGAGGAGAAGACTCACGGTCTGGCTGTTGAACCTTCTCCAATTAGCTTTTAGGGTCTGCCTCTTGAACAACTTCCTCCAATGAGCTTTGAGGGTAATTCAGGAAACGGGACAACTGGTGAGCTTCAGTCACTTGTTTTCTTTAACTTAATATATTATGTAAATTCCCATCGGAAAATATTCTCCCTTCGGGTCATGTGGTCATTTGAAACATCAGGCTCCAAACAGGTAATAACCCACCCATTGTTCATAAACTATCAGCCACTGCTTTGGTTCTTCCTACCAGCTGGGTGGGGGGGCAGTGGATCCCACAAAGGTGGTGTTGACATTAGCTCTGGAGTCTGAATGTGTCAACATGAATTACTTTTCCTCTCTCGAATCTTTAACCTATACAGTACCCCGGGCACAGTAAAGTCAACAAATTGAGGAATGTAGACACAAGATCCAGAAATGAACTTGGAATATGCAGAACATGGAAAAACTTTTGTCAAATTAATTAACCTGCCCAGAATTATCATAAGAAGTGTACAAGATGCATCAGTGATTTCTTTGATAAAACAATTTGTTGTGATGGTTTCTTAGCCATTAGTGATGGTTTCTTATGATAAGAATGTTGTGGTTGATGAAAGGGCTTTATAACAATCGTCTCACTTAAAGGTTTACTCCAAAGTAACCTACATGTATGTCTAAAGAGCACAAGGATACTGACACTAGTGGTGAGCACATGAGTCTGGGAAAAGACCACTCGACTGCTTGAATTCAGTGGAATAATATGAGGGACAAGATGTTTTACATTTATAATTACATGCAAAGTGTAAATACAACAAAATAGATGAACATATTTTTCCTCCTCTATCACTGATTAAATAAGTATGTATCATTTGCTTCCTGTCGCCCATTTCATATTTGTGGAGTGCCTTTGTCACAGCTGTGAAGATAAAAGCATTGGAGAAGGAAAACAGTAATATTATTTTTCTGAAGACAAACACAACCTAAGATGTTGAGTTGTGCAGTGAAATGGAGAAATGACAAAAGCTGTAACCCCATTAAAAGTATAGGGATAATACGATGGCAGTAAAAATATATTTATATATATATTTTTTTTAATTATTATCTGTTATTAACTCATGGTGGCCATAACACCTCTGTACACCCTAACATCTCCATAGACCTTAACATCAATATACACCTTAACATCTCTATACACCATTACACCTTAGTACACCTTAACATCTCTATACACCATAACACCTCTGTACACCTTCACATCTATATGCACCATAACAAATTAGTACACCTTAACATCTCTATACACCATAACACCTCTGTACACCTTAACATCTCTTTACACCATAACACCTCTGTACACCTTCACATCTATATGCACCATAACAAATTAGTACACCTTAACATCTCTTTACACCATAACACCTCTGTACACCTTAACATCTCTGTAGATGTTAAGTGATATTATTATGCAAACCAGGTCATCTTCACTTTGAATCAAATTATACCTTTTATTTACGATATTATTAGAAGAGACACATTGTGTGATGTTCTGTGCCCTTCATCCATTTTTGTTTTCTATGGACAATCCCATATATGTGTTTGTTCCCCCTGGTTTCGGTTTGTTCTTGTTGTTTTGTTTCTGAACGCAGTC
This sequence comes from Novumbra hubbsi, assembly GCA_016801125.1. Taxonomy (NCBI): domain Eukaryota; kingdom Metazoa; phylum Chordata; class Actinopteri; order Esociformes; family Umbridae; genus Novumbra; species Novumbra hubbsi. The sequence goes on from JACXGK010006400.1 coordinate 23,580, forward strand.
GGGTCACTCTGTTATTGGCTACACCTGTTCCCTACGGGGTGTTCCCTACATATTCCGTTAATTTCTGTTTGGTCGTTGTGAGGTATTGTATGTTTCACGTCTGTACTGAGCATTCCTTCTACAAACAACCATTCGTTGGATTATTCCTAAACCAGATTCTTCATGTACCAGTTCCATGACAGCCCTCGGCTACGACACTTGCCTAGCCCTCACCTTTCAATTCCGCCTTCCTGCAATCCTTACACATAGTGTGTCAACCTCTAAATATATTCAATTGTGAAGTTGTCAAAATATGTTTTACCTGACCCAAAGAATCAGTCTCACTTACAATAATTGTAGCTTCCATGCGGTCACTGTAATGTGACTTTCAAAATTGTCTCTGTGTGTCTAATAAATCACTGTATGTGATTATTTCAAGAAAATAAAACATTGCTCCTCTCTTCCCTGTTATCTGTTTAGTATCAACCTTAATTACTGAAGAAGCCTACCTTGAATCAAAGATTTAGTTTGCCTCTAATGCTATTGATACTAATACTACTGATACTAATACTGCTGATACTTATACTAATGTTACTAATGCTAATGATACTAATACTATTGATACTAATACTACTGATATGTATACTAATGTTACTAGTACTAATGATACTAATACTATTGATACTAATACTGCTGATACTTATGCTAATGTTGCTAATACTAATGATACTAATACTATTGATACTAATACTTATACTAATGTTACTAATACTGATGATACTAATACTACTGATACTAATACTACTGATACTTATGCTAATGTTGCTAATACTAATGGTACTAATACTATTGATACTAATACTTATACTAATGTTACTAATACTGATGATACTAATACTATTGATACTAATACTACTGATACGTATACTAATGTTACTAATACTAATGATACGGAGAATCAGTACACCTCTCCCTGTTTTGGAGGGAAGTGGTAGTGCAGATTTAATTTACATCTGATCAGATCACTTACTTGCCACACTCCTAATGCGTTATAACATTTCCCAGTATGTTGAAAAATCAACCAAATTTCCACATATTGACCTATTTTTAATGGTTTAATGGTTTAATTTGTTACATTTTATTTTCAATTGCAATTGTTTTATCTCTATGCATCCTGTTATTTTAATGTCATGCTTCACAAGGTTCTTCAACCTCACTTTTTGTAACATTTATACAGAGAATGACCAAAAAATACATCAATATTTCTTAGAAATACATCCATCTATATTTGAACTACACAACCATTCTCACACCTGGCTTGACACGTGAGCCTCTGATGGACAGCCGTAAGAGATATTATCTATTGATTCTTCTTCTCTGTGGCAGAGTTTACCCAAGGTTGACTGTTAAATTCCCTGTATTTAGTGAAAGTTCTTTAGCTTCTAATGCCAGAGATGTGTGTGTGTGTGTGTCTCGCTCTCTGTTTATGTATCTGCCTGTGTGTGTGTATCTTTCTTTCTTGCAGGCATCACGGCCAGGGAGTTTATTCAGTCCCCCGCGGATGAGAGGAGTCGACAGGATATGTTCCGGGGCTTCCTGTCTGAACACCTGTCCATTAGATCAGGCGCCGTCAATGTCTTCAGCCTGACAGATGTAGCACCAAAGACGCTGGACGTGCGCTTCTCTGTGCACAGCGATGGCTACGTGCACCCTGAGAAACTTAATGGATACCTGGCGGCACATAAAACGAAGGTACATGCCTCAGGGTTTTCCCATCTTGGAGATTGGGATCTTCATACGCATCTCTGGGTGCGGAAGGGAGCTCGGCCCTCTTGAGCCACCCGGCGCGACGTGCATTCATATCTTTGTTTTTCATTTCACGTTTTTCGCATCAACTTGTGTCTTCATACCTGCTTCCTCAATCCCCCTCTATCTCCTCCTCTCCTCCTGCTCGCTGTCCGTCCCTCACTTGCTCCACGACAGCGCTTTCACTTACTCTCTCAGCTCCGTCATTTATTGAAAGCCAAGCTGCCCTTTGAGAGGACCGTGTTATCTTCTCCGTCTCTCTCCAGCTCCAGTCTCTGCTGCGGGCCGACGTGTCCCAGGTGATGGTGGATGATTGCGGGCACACGGACTGCAGGGTGGGCGGCGGCTGCTTCACACACCTAGCGGTTAGCGACGTGCCCACGCTGGTGGATGCTGGGAGCGTGGCTTTGGCGTCTGTGACGGTTACGTCCTCCGCCGTGTGTGGCTGCTCGGGCAGGGACCACGTCCACCGGGAGTGTTCCTCGTACCCCGCCAACCCCTGCTTCAATGGGGGCACCTGCACGGACACCCTCAGTGGGTACAGGTGAGAGTCAGGACCAGAGCCACGCGGTCACCTAAGGACCGTGTCAACTGGTTTCATCAGGTTATATGGGGGGCAGAAGTCACAAGAGATGGCTTCTGATTGGTCAAGCGCTGATTGTTTCCGTCTGACCTTTCGTGTTCAGTGACATTTTGCCAAACAACATTGTATCACATCCTTAGTGTGTGTAGTCTATTATAAGGTATTAACATGTGCCTTGATGGAAGACAGTTGAGAGAAATCTACACACAGATGGTGATTTAAAAAAGATATATCATAGTCATAAATGACACTTCACTGAATTATTAAGAGAAAATCTGGGGAAATAATTAGACTAGAATAACAATCATTTCAGAGATATAACTTCAGCAGTTTGATAATGGAATGATCGTTGAGTGATATACTTGAATGTTAAGCATACTGTAGCATACTGTATACTGTAGTCAGAAATCAATAACCGGCCCGTACAAGACCCATGTGGGAAGAGACCCATCACTGAGAAAACAGCATGTAGCTAATTTGATGAGGATTAATGGTGGGATTTCAGAAATGTAGGCCAGTAAGATTACAAAAAGCACTACCCACCACCCTCTCAAGTCCTGACAACGTCTCCCAATCCCACTTAATCCCATTTACACGAACATGTAAAGTTACATTAGTCAGCCACACATACACACACACACACACACACTCACACTACCATCCAGTTTTTGAACTATGCAGCCTAAGGGGTGAATCCCAAATGGTGCCCTATTCCCTATACAATGAACATCTACAGTATGTAGACAACGCAATGAGTATTCAGTATATGCGTGACCAATCCAATTTGGGGCCCATCCCATGTACAGACGCCCTAGTAGTCAGTCTGAGGCACTGCCTTGTCAGATTGTGTCAGTCAGGGGGAAATGGAGAGAAATGTTCACTGCGCTCCAGAGTCTGTAACGGATGGGCTTTTCTTGAGTCACATGTAGAATGCCTGGAAAGGTGTGTGTGTGTGTGTGTGTGCATGCGTGAGGCGTTCCCCTTCCATTGAGTGTGAGTGCGCGTGTATAGACAGTCTTTCTCAGAGCCATCCCCTGTCTCTCTCTATTTGGATCAGTATTCCTGACATGTGTTGGCCCTCTGCAGAATAAACAGAGTAGGAGATGGAGAGAAGAGAGAAAACAGCCCCTAACATTCCATGGCAGCGCACTTCGCTTAGAAATGCCACCGCAGGAAAATTGATGGCTCTGACATTATCTACCAAGCCTAGTTTCTCACGTCGCGTTTCAGCCGGGTGTGAGAATGTTCCCAAATTGTTGTTTCCCATTCCTCTTTGTATCAAGGCATCTCTTGGATTAGTGTTTACGGCTGGGAGATATGCAGATGCACTGGTGGGGGAGGATATTAAGACTGCTTTATTTCTGAGCTTCAGTGCCTGCGATGGTTCATAGATGTTTTGTAATCAAGGCAAAGGAAGGGATGGGAGAGGTAATCACAGAGTGCTTCTGACTGCATAAAACACACATGCACACGAACACACACACACACTCACACACTCACAAGAGAATCTGTGCAGCAGCGTAATGGGACCGCGACAAGCAGAGATTGGGAATTAGTGATACAGGGTTCCTATGAAATTAGGAATCATGTTCATAATCATCTTCAAACAAAGGGATCTGATGTGCGAACTGATCAGCGTTGGTATGTTTCGTTTTATTTATTTTTTGCTCCACAACGTGTGACTTGGAAGATAACATTACAAGGCTGTTAAAACGCATAGAAAAACATGTCTTGTTTTTCTATCTAATGTACTCAATGCCATATTTAAGATGTGCTTGATGTGTTTCATACCAAGCACACCTGCTGCTAAATAAAAGCCCTGCTTACTGTATAGCCAGCATGTTTTTATCAGACTTTATGTGGTCCTATTAATCCACCTTTCCTGTCTAAGAGCTATGTATTAATTTGTAAAGCCAGTCATTTTCCCAGAGGCACACACAGATGTGACAACACAGCCAGTCAGGTAAATGTTAGTATTCTCTGGGGTACCACCACAGATGTGACAACACAGCCAGTCAGGTACATTTTAGTATTCTCTGAGGTACCACCACAGATGTGACAACACAGCCAGTCAGGTAAATGTTAGTATTCTCTGGGGTACCACCACAGATGTGACAACACAGCCAGTCAGGTAAATGTTAGGATTCTCTGGGGTACCACCACAGATGTGACAACACAGCCAGTCAGGTAAATGTTAGTATTCTCTGGGGTACCACCACAGATGTGACAACACAGCCAGTCAGGTAAATGTTAGTATTCTCTGGGGTACCACCACAGATGTGACAACACAGCCAGTCAGGTAAATGTTAGTATTCTCTGGGGTACCTCCACAGATGCAGGTGCCAACCGCAGCACGAGGGTCCTGAGTGCCAGCAGACAAGACGGAGTTTCCTTGGCAACGGCCATGCCTGGTTTCCTCCCATAAGGCCTTGCTTTAATAGTCATCTTTCCTTGGAGTTCATCACGGAGGCTGAGGATGGCCTGTTGCTCTACAGCGGCCCCCTGACCACCCTGCTGCCTGGAGAGCCAGAGGACTACATAGCCATAGGTACGGTAATGTGTGCCCCGCCCAGGATGTGAGACCAGCGCTAAAATAACATTATCTCTCTGACCTGAAGCCTATAGGGAATACCTGGCCCACAGGTTATTTCACTTGTGTCATCAGAGAAAGAAAACGTGAATAATAGCAAGTGAATTCAAGACGGCTAGGTGGAACAACAACACAACTTGATAGCAGTAAATGAACCATACTTAATTAAGTAGTTATCAGTCCTTGGTGTTATATTATGTCACTAATAGGGTTTGGTTAGCACGCTGGTATTACTACCGAGTGTTGTTCTTGGTGTTATATTATGTCACTAATAGGGTTTGGTTAGCACGCTGGTATTACTACCGAGTGTTGTTCTTGGTGTTATATTATGTCACTAATAGGGTTTGGTTAGCACGCTGGTATTACTACCGAGTGTTGTTC
>JACXGK010006401.1:0-28904 GCA_016801125.1 Novumbra hubbsi
TCAATTAATTTCCTGACATTTCACTAGTGCAGGTTTAAATCATCTTTGATAACTGACATCCGCCAGTTAATGTGTTCCTGGTGTTCCTCACATCCAAGACCCTCACTTCATTGGGTTTCACCCAGAAGGCACAGTTGTCTCTGGCGGTCTGGCTTACCTCCGGAGACGCGAGAGCTTCACGAAAACCTTTCCGCATTGGGGACATTGGTGTGACGGCCTCTCTCTGCTCCGGTGGGACGCCTGGTGTCTCCTCAGGTCTGTGAGGTTGGCAAAAGACTGGTCACAGTCGGAGCACGGGTGCTTAGTCTTCCTCCGGTGGGACGGCTCGTGTCTCTTCAGGCGCGACAGCCTCTCGAAGGCCTTCCCACAGTCGGCGCACTGGTAAAGCCTCTTTGCGGTTCTGTTGGCCTTCTTCGCCGTGGCCACCAATGTGGACTTTGGCATGTAGTCTGAACGTAGAGGGAAAACGTAGCATCCAATCTGACATTACAGACACGGTTCCTAACCCAACATCCAACCGACGGTCCCTAACCTGTCATTACCTTGGTCGACCACGCCGTCCTCCTCGCGATCTTCACCTCCCTCTTCCTTCTCGTCTTTGACAATCACATTGAATATGGATTTGCCTTCCTCACTGACATGCTGGAGGTCCCCTGGCTCCGAATGGTTGACGACCCCTGAAGCTGAGATAAAATCAGGGACATGTCAGGGTCTCTCCAGGTAACCGAATTGCTGGCTATTGTACCTGGAGACTTTCAGGAACTGTGCTTAGCTAATAATCCTCTAGGTTCATCAATGAAACAGAAAACATGTCAAGGTTTACCTTTGGTCTGGAGAGGGTTGCACCAGCCGTGCGTAGGTTCGTCATCACTAGCGGGTTCATCTTTAACACTGACGCACAGATCCATGTATGACGCTCAGGCTGGGACGATACACACACACACACAATGAATTTATGTGTTTAGCTTTGGCACACTGAGATGGAGTTAACATGGAGATAACATGGCAATTACAGCTGAGAACCAGTGGGCGAGGCAACAGTTGCTGCCGTTTTAGTGGTTTAATTACTTAAATATATACACGTCATGGTTTTGAATAATATTATTGATGTTAACGGGTGTTCCCTGAGAGCCTCTATTATGTCGTCTCAGGCTATGTGGGGCCTGGTGTGATGGGAGAGTTCTCTATGGGGTATACTAGGCCTTGTCTCAAGGTGGTTCAAGGTTAATTTGGTGGTCTGGGGCTATACTTGGAACGTGGGTGGAGTGATTTCCTCCTGCAACACCGCAATCCAACACCAGCTTGTCTTTGTGACATCCCAATGCAAATCACTTCAGCCTCATTTATTCAAGTAGGCATCACATATCAATTTAGATAGTTATGAAAGGTCCCAATGACACAACAGAACTGACAGAATAAACCTGATCAGTTTGTCCCGGCTTTGTCCATAAAGCCTAACCATTTGCAGTTGTGAAATCTTGACGCTATTCTTTCAAGAATCACAAAAACGACAAGCTTCTGACGTTAGCAGCACTGAAACAAACAAAACAGTAACCCAACCTGTTAAGTAACGACAGTTAATTTCCTCTATGTGACTGACCGGTCCTTTTCACATAGCTAGCCCTCTAATAGTAATATGTAAACTGATCAATATATATCTATTATAATTGTATCTTCCCTGCTTTACATATACATCTTTATTAGCAAAACGTTAGTGCTACCTACCCAACGGACCGCTGCACACACGAGCCGTCACTTCCGGTTTTAAAGAGCAAGCGGAGGTTTACGTTCCGGGTGGTTTTTCAAGCTACCTACCCAACGGACCGCTGCACACACGAGCCGTCACTTCCGGTTTTAAAAAGCAAGCGGAAGTTTACGTTCCTTTTGGTTTTTCAAGCTGTTTAATCTATTGGTTTTCACAGCAGCACATCACGTTGGGGTAATGTTGTTGACGTAATGGTAACGCGCCTCTAGCTACAGCATCAAGAATGACCAAGTCAAAGTGAAGTCAAGGTAAAATCGATCTTTCTAACATGGGTTTCTATAATCAGAATAACATTTATTTAGAGTACCTTTCCACGTGCATCCGATGAACATGTTTAAACATTGTTCATTTGAGCTACCTTGCAAATGGACATTATACGCCTAGCAACGCTAGCTACATGCAGTAGTTGTTATACATTATAGACAGGGCTTGACATGGATACAAATGACAACAAATACTTGCATGTCTTTTTACATTAATGTGGATGTATCATGCACCACAAACATAAATTGGAGAAGATCAGTGGCCAATTAATTTTGTAACTAATTGGTTACTCCCACTTACAGTGACTTCTTTTTTCTGCTGCCATTTCTTAACCATCTCTAGCCTTTGATGTCTGAGCCCAAGTCCCAGGTTTCTGGTTGTAGTGTTCCAGCTCAGAGAAGCTCACAGGGGAAGCCAGAGATGGTTATAGTGAAGCTAGAGGACTGCAGTCAACCACTGGTGCTAAATGTGATTGTTAAAGAGGAAGAGGAGGAGAGAGGAATTGAGGAGGAGAGAGAAATGTATAAGGAGTTTAAACTGGAGGTGGAGGAGAGGGCAATCAAAGAGGAGGTGGAGGACATATCCCTCAAAAATGAAGAGCTGGAGAGCAGGGAAGAGGAGGAGGAAGGAGACGGAAACACTGACTCCGGTAAGTTCAGGGTTGGTCGGGGTGGACAAAGTTTGTCAAGTAGCTTACATCAACATGTAATGGGTGATTGGGGCTTGTTATGTCAGGTTATATGATTGATGCAACATAAATGCAACATTGCTTTGCATCTTTTAGCTGTTGTGGATCCGCACTCATTTGCTTTGCGGTCAACACTATGTCCCATTTCTCGGCAGGAGGAAGAACCACGAACACGGAACAAGGACCAGAGCCGTCCAAAACCGAACGGAGACTTACTCAGACAGAGGACCTGAAGTCACAGGAGCAACCGAACAGTGGGAAGAAGCTCCACCAATGCACTCAGTGTGGGAAGAGTTACTCTCAGGCAGGGAGCCTGAACAGGCATAAGAGAAAACACACAGGAGAGAAGCCTTACCCATGCTCACAGTGTGAAAAGAGATTTGACCGTCTAGAAAACCTAAAAGAACATGAGCGAATACACACTGGAGTGAAGCCTTACACATGCTCACAGTGTGAAAAGAGATTTAACCATCTAGGAAACTTGAAAGAACATGAGAGGATACACACAGGAGAGAAGCCTCATCACTGCTTCCAATGTGGGAAGAGTTTTACCTTGTCAAGACACCTGAAAGAACATAAGAAGATACACACAGAAGAGAAGCCTTACAAATGCTCTCAGTGTGATAAGAGCTTTATTCAGCTGGGTAACTTGAAAGAACATGAGAGAATTCACACTGGAGAGAAGCCTTACAAGTGCTTACACTGTGAAAAAAGATTTTTCCGTATAGCAAACATGAAATCTCATGAGAGAATACACACTGGAATTTCAACTGCTCCCAATGTTGATTAAAATGTGTAGTTATGGCAACAGAAAGACTGAAGTATTCCACATCCAATATAAACTTGCCATCTCTCCTAAATTCGCGAGTGCTCTGGATTACTTTGAAATCAGTAATTGAAAGGTAGTTGTTTTAAAAATTTTCAGATGAATTAGTCATTTGCTTTTCAATTATATTGTCCTTTACATGATTGTTGGTTATAAGATCGTTAAAGGTGAAAAAAGGCTTACATAATTTGTGTTGTTTTTTTAAACAAAAACGGCATTGTTGGCAAGCATGTGTAGATTATCGATAACAACCGTATAACGGCTTGTATGCGTGCCCATTTACAGTGTATTTGTTACAAATAACCTTAAGGCTCACTCATTGAACTAGTTTTGTTTTCTCCCGAATCACCCTACCTTGTCTGATTGGGCAGGAAAGCGGGACTTCAGGGACGAAGTACGAAATATTGTAAACCCCAAACCGACAATAAAACGAAGGAGCTGGATATTATTGCAAACGTGAAATGTTTTGCACAACCGTGATTTACCGACTGGGAATTTACGAGGGTTATCTGCTGCCCGTGTAGTGACCAGAGTAGCAAGTAATAGGAATATCATTTTGTCGTCATTTTAATTTAGACGTTTGAAGGGAATTCACTTTAAGTTTGTTCCACTATTAACTATTATTTTAACCATACCATAGAAAAGGAAGTGACGTTTAATCTACGGGACCGGAGTGGGATGTATTTTAATCACAATTATTTGACCACCTCAGTTGCTTGCTAGCCAGCATTGCACTTTTGCGTATTTTCTTTCGACGTAGCTACGTGTTTTAAGCTCTTGGATATTTTATTCTATGACATTTCATATTTACTTTGTATGTCTGATAGCTGGTTAATATTGCCTATCAACTGGCAAGTCGCTAACACTAGCAAGCTACTATGACCTCAATAACGTACTTCTTCCCTACCGGAGAAGAGGAGGCCTTCTGTGCGGAGAAAGGATTTCTGGGACTGAAGGTTGTCGTAAAAGAGGAAGAGGATATTACGGTGAAAGTAGAGGATGCAGTCGCAGTAAAGGCCGAGGAAGTGCACGATGTGCCGATATTTAAAAAAGAGGCAGATGAGGTTTCGTTGAAAGAACTTAAAGTGGAGGATGAGGAGGAGGCAGAGGACAAGACGACTTTCACTGTGAATTGGAAGGAGGGTGTTACGGTGAAGGAGGAAGATTTGAGAGTATATGAGGAGGTGACAGTCACAATAAAAGGGGAAGCAGAGGAGGAAGACGCGGGGACTGGGGACTGGACTAGTGAGTAGTAGTTTTCTTAACACACCAAGACGCCAACACATTGGCCTCCCTTTTCAGTACGAGCTCTTCTCTGTTTTATATTAGTCCCTTCTCGTCACCTTATAATAAAAACCGTTGAAAGGGAAGCTCGTGCTCGAGGGACGTCTGCTTTCTGATGTGATGGGAAGTGAAACGTGGATGAGGGTTAAGATGGGGAGGTTTGAGAAAAAATCCAGGCATTCAATTTTCTAAGTTGTGTAAAAATACTACACAAATTATGACTAGATGTGTTTTATATTACCAGGCTAATATTGAGTGGACATATTTTGTTTTACCATATTGAACCAGACTAATATTGAGTGGACTGTTGGTTAACAATATTACTATGGTCATACGATTAACATAACTATCAGTTATCAATCGTAAGGATCTATGTTCTCTGTGTTCAAGTTGTTCAAAAATAATACTCCTTGTTTGTCTTTTGTAGGAGAGATACCAGAATGTAACTCTGAAGACGGAAAGAGTAATTTAGAGGAACCAGAGCTAGAGACACCCAAAGCAGCGGGACGACACCAATGCTCCCAGTGTGGGAAGACATTTATTCGGTTAGGGTACATGAAAGAACATAAGAGAATGCACACCGGGGAAAGGCCTTTCCAATGCTCACAGTGTGGGAAGAGTTTTGCACGGATAAGCAGCCTGAATATGCATGAGGAAATCCACAGTGACGGGAGAAAGACCTTCAACTGCTCTCAGTGTGGAAAGCGATTTACCCGGATAGGGTCCCTTAAAACCCATAAGAGAATACACACAGGAGAGAAGCCTTACCACTGTTTCCACTGTGGAAAGAGGTTCATGTGGTTAGTGAGCCTAAAAACACATGAGATAACACACTCCGGTGAGAAGCCTTTCCAGTGTTCTCATTGTGGAAAGAGATTTAACCAGTTACCAAACCTAAAATCACATGAAAGAACACACACGGGAGAAAAGCCTTTCCAATGTTCCCATTGTGAAAAGAGATTTAACCAGTTGCCAAACCTGAAAAAACACGAGAGAACGCATTCTGAAGAGAAGCCTTTCCAGTGTTCTCAATGTGGAAAGAGATTTACCCAGTTGGCAAAACACAAAAGGCATGAAAGAAAACACATAATAGAAAAACCTTTCCACTGCTCTCATTGTGGAAAGACATTTTCCCAGTTAGAAGAACTGAAATCACATGAGAGAATAGAGAGACTGATTACTGATTTATGCTTTTAACTGATGATTTGTGTTTTTGTTTATGAAAAATTAAATCATGTTTAATGTGTTCACGTGAAGCTTACTCAGAAACAGACCAAAAAATATGCATCAAATCATCTGCAATGTATTCTATTTGTATCAAAGTATAAAACACTTGATGTTCGTTGTACAGTATGATTTATTTTTTTAAATGTAAATGATCAAACAAATAACTGTTGAAACCTTGAAACATAACTTGTTATAGTTTACATTCATTTATGTAATCTGTGTGCCATGTATCAAGCTAATGGAATACAACAATTTGGTGTTTTAAATTACATTGATTTATATTTGACATTACAAATATTAACATCCTCATGAAACTAGTCATCGGTATTATTGATGACATAATTTTTTGTGTTACATGCATTGGCGCAGGTATGTATTTGTTTTGGAGTGTCGTAAAAGTAAATGCAGAAAACTTTGAGGTACATATTCATATGCCCGAGGTAACTGCAATGATTACAGCATTTGATAAAACAGGAATCAAGCGGTCCATAGGTTACACAGGTAAGCAGATATCTGTAATGCTGATCCTTAATGATACGTTAGTGAATATGTCAAACATGACCTGCTGCTTTGTTGGGTCCCTATTGACTCACCAAGGTTTATCAACATATGTACCCTTCAACAGTGAGGACACTCAGCTACTAGTATTTACAGTGTTTGGTTGCACATGATTCCATTGTTACGGCCCTGAAAATACTCCATTGTCAACTTTTTCCAATACAGGACTTCACCTGAACCAAGTAATGTCACCGTTATTCATGTGAACAGCAGACTATTTATATTTATGATGAAACAGACCAAGTATTTACACCAGTGTATAGCGGTTCTCTTTTCTTTCATTTCTTTTACTTCACCTATAAAACGATCCATTCATTTAAAATGCCCTCTACCCTCTTCTTTATGTAAAACTACATTTAGTTCCATTGTTTTAATGTAAACACAGGGTTCAGACATGCCTAACCAATGATTTAAAACAAAAATAAAAAGATGAAATGCGAAAACGTGTAATCAGAAAGATTACATAATTAATAACATGTTTCCAGGGGTACAGCAGTCTAAAAAGTTGGGTCAACACTGAGCAATGATCAACAAGACAGATAATAATAATAAGGTTGATAAAGAATCTCTGCACTGCGATAAATAACATTCACATCAAAATGTTCACACGTCTGGGAACATTTTTGGGTCAACACTGTCAAAATGTCTCTGTCTTATGTCAATGGCACCTCAAGATTTAAGGACCGACTAACTGTCCCCACATTAGGAGCAGTGGACAGGCTTCTCTTCTGTGTGCGTAAGCTGGTGTTTCTTCAAATCTGAATGTTTTTCTCGGGTGTGTATTTTCTGATGTTTCTTCAAAGTCGATGACCGAGTGAAACTCTTCCTACACTGAGTGCAGCGGTGAGGTTTTTCTCCTGTATGAATTAACTGGTGTGTTTTCAGAGTTGATGAATGACCAAAGCACTTCCCACACTGGACGCAATTAAATGACTTCTTACCTGTGTGAGTTACCTGGTGTGTCTTCAGAGTTGATGACTGAATAAAGTTCTTCCCACACTGGGAACAGTGGTAAGGCTTTTTTCCTGCATGAGTTATCTGGTGTTTCTTTAGGAAATATAAACTGGCAAAGCTAGTCCCGCATTCAGAACAGGGGTAAGGTTTCTCTTCTGTGTGCGTTATCTCATGTGACTTTAGTAGATATAACCTGGTGAAACACTTCCCACATTGAGGACATTGGTATGGCTTCTCTCCTGTGTGCGTTATCTGGTGTGCCTTCAGTTGATGTAACCTGCTGAAACTCTTGCCACATTGAGAACATTGGTAAGGCTTCTCTCCTGTGTGAGTTAGCTGGTGTTTTTTTAGAGTTGACAATTGACTGAAACTCTTATCACACTCAGAGCAGTTGTAAGGCTTTTCTCCTGTGTGAGTTCTCTGATGTGTTTGTAGTTCATTCGACTGACTGAAACTCTTCCCACAAATGGAGCAGGTGTAGGGCCTCTCTCCTGTGTGAGTTCTCTGGTGTGTCTTTAGCTGGTTTGACTGACTGAAACCCTTACCACAAACAGAGCAGGTGTATGGCCTCTCTCCTGTGTGACTTCGTTGGTGTGTTTTGAGTTTGCTTGGCGTCTGAAACATCTTGCCACATTCACCACAGAGGTGTGTGTTCTTTCTGTTTTGAGTCTGTTTTGAGTTGAGGTGAGTTGGACACAAGAGACTTCCTGTACATTCTAAACAGGGTTGTGACCTACAAGTATGGCTTCTCAACTCCTCTGAATCATAGAAACTAGTAAAACAGTCCATGCAGTGGTGATGTTTCCGTCTCGAGATTGCTGTCTGTTTTTGATGGTTTCCTGATGATGTGGAATTGGGCTCGTTGTCTGAACCTGAAGTGAAGCTCTCACCTATGTGAAAATATAGGCACACGTAGCGTTAAAAAAAGCAACATAGCATCAACAGAGAGAGGGTTGCAGTGAATTTAGCTGACAAGCCTAATCAGTAAGTAGGAGGGAACTGGTCTAGGGAAAGGTCAACAGGTGGAAAAGGGCAAAGAAGTAAAAGAAAATAATCAAAAGCAGACATCAGGAGGTTAAAGTCGGTAATATGTTTTGTGTCAGGTCAGGAAATTATCTCAACAAGGTGTCACACTGATAGTGAAGTGTCTGGTCTCTTCTTGGGTAATCAACATCTCTGTCATAACACATGAAAAGCAAAACGTTTTTATCTAACCTCCCGAGAAGTAAAAACGGTAAGTGAACATGTTCTTCTTCATGAGAGACAGTAACAATAACTCATGAACTGAAGCTCTTTTCTGTCCTTCCCAAAATACATAGATTTGATAGAACAACCTGTTAGTAGTTGTGGAATCCCCTGTGGTCACCAATGTCCCAACCTCCCTCCATCCTTCACACCTGAACTTACCTGGGTCAGCGAAACCATCTACTTCCTCCTCTTCCTTGTTCTCCTGCTCCTCTTCTTTAAGGACTATGTCCTCCACCTCCTCTTTGACTGTCCCCTCACCTACCTCATCTTTAATCTCCTTGTTAATTTCTCTCTCCTCCTCCTCTTCTTTGACAATAACTTTGAGTACCAGCGGTTGACTGCAGTCTTCCAGCTTCACTAACACAATCTCGGGACGCCCTTGTGTGCTTCTCTGAGCTGGAACACCTCCCCTAAGACCATGGGACTTGGGTTCAGACATGGCAGCCTAAAGATTTATTAAAAACAAAGCAAGCTGAAAAAAGGTGAAATCCAAAGATTGCTCAAGCTTCACAAAATGCTGGAAGACATTAATGACCATGCAAAATATTGTACACACTAAAGCCCAGCTCACAGGACTGTGAAAACACGTTTCCACAGTCCCACAAGTATAACATACCATATACACATAAAATAAGACCAAAACAAGTGCCTACTTAATTAGTAATATTCTACCAAATCACCTCAGTTATATAAAATCACTCGTTAGGCATGCTGCTGCTCCCCTTTCCACCAAGAACAGCCCATCTTTTGGTGGGGGGACTCTTCCCACAGACTTGTAGGTCGCACGTCTTGGGTTAGCCCAGAGCACTCAAGGACAATGAGCTGCCGCGATGTTTTTATTTATCGCACCATCCGGAAGTCCTAGACCCTGACATGCTGTTAGCCACTGCTTTAATTCCAGGTAGAATACGTGTATAAATTCAGGCAAATGTTTAATTGTAATATTGCAATGTTTTTAATCAAGTTATCACGGTCCAGCAGGTCCCCAAGTAGATAATAGGCAGTTAATCTACTTTGCGGAACACCAGGGCGAGAGATCGTAGGCCTATATAATCAGTGACCAGTCGCCTTCTTCATTGACTAAAAGAGGTGAAATATCTCTTTAACCTTACTTCTACCACTGGCTAGTTAGCTTGGGTAGTCGTTTAAATTGAAATTTTGCTGGTTAGCTCCAACAGATACAGTATTATTGACACGTTCACCGGGTTGACTTAGTGGAGTACTACGATAACTAAGACCATTGGGGTTCCGGTTATGTACACGTCGTGTTAGAAAACTTGAGTTTACCTTGACACCTGAATTCGAATTGCGGTAATTGTTGCTATAGCTAGCTGCGGCGTTATTACAACGTCAACACTTACCAGAACGAGATCTGTTCCTGTTGTCGCGAGAGCACACGTCCTCATAACCGTCATGGCTGCCCTACAGAGCACAGATTATTGCGCAATTTCCCAATATCGTTCTTTAATAGAAGACTTGATTGGAAATTATATCTTCACACCGTTTTTTAGTCACTAACGCTTTACAAGCATATTACAACAGTAAACCGTATTCACAACGGTTCATTACAGCCATCTTGTGGTTGAACTAAACTGCTACGGATACCCTTTGCATTAACTTAAACAGTATACAAGTCCTGCCACAAAGATTTATTAGATTTCTTAAAAACTCTGAAAGTAGTTTGAGGTTGATATTGGAAATTAAACTATTACCCTGAATGGCTATCTTATAAACAGTAGAGGTACTCTAAACTACTAGTGCACTAAAGGACTCAAACACGTATTTTCACTGAAAAAACAAAAACTTATTTCAATGTAAATGTATTGTTCTTTTATCTCACAAGCTTCCCATAGTTGATAGGGTTGGGAACGTTCACACTAGCCTTTCAAGCATATAATCAAACACATTTTGTGCAGGAATTGCTTAAACACCCTTATCTTCTGTTTAGGATCTCTAGACTGAGTTAGACAATCATATGAACTGTAAGAAATAGACATGCTTTATTCATGTACCAATAGTTGCATTTCTGCAACCATAAACCACATCACACTGTATATGTTAAGCGTTTATGTATTATGTTCAGTAATTTAAGTACAAAGTTATAGATGTCACATTCTTCTGTTAGCAGGAGGAGCTCATTGTTTTCACAACAAATTGTCCAGTTGCTATGTTAGCTGTTGCATTCAATTCAATCTCACAATAAATTAAAGGCCTTGTCTGTAATTATGCCAATTGGTTATGAGCTGGCTTGATCGCTAGATATACAAAGTCATCAAGCAGCTATCTTCAGGGAGGGTGGTATAATACCAGTGGTGAGAGAGGAGGTGTTGCCTAGATTGAGAGCAGTAGAAAGGCTTCTCTCTTATATAAGATTGTGTTTCTTCAGATTTGATGACACAGCCTTTCTCCTGTGTGTGTTCTTTGATGTCTATTCAAAGTTGATAATTGACTAAAACTCTTTCCACACTAAGAGCAGTGGTGAGGCTTCTCTCCTGTGTGAGTTCGCTGGTGTGCCTTCAGAGTTGATGAATAACCAAAACCTTTTTCACATTGAGGGCAGTGGTAGGGCTTTTCCCCTGTGTGAGTTATCTGGTGTTTCTTCAGAGTTGAAGATCGACCAAAACCGTTTCCACACTGGGAACAATGGAAAGACTTTGCTCCTGCATGAGTTAGCGTGTGTTTCTTCAGGAAATATAAAGTGGAAAAACTTTCCCCACACTGAAAGCATTGGTAAGGCCTCTCCCCTGTGTGAGTTATCTCATGTGCCTTCAGTAAATATAACCAGATGAAACTCTTCCCACATTGTGCACATCGATATGGCTTCTGTGTGAATAAGCTGGTGCATTTTCAGAGTTGATAGCTGACCAAAACTTTTGCCACATTGGGAGCAGTGCAAAGGCCTTTCTCCTGTGTGAGTTCTACGTTGAGTCTTTAAGGATTTTGGATTATTAAAATCCTTCTTGCATAAAGAGCAATTGTATGTGTTCTTTTTTGTGTGAGTTTGCTTGTGCGATTTTAAGTGGTGTAGCCAACTGAAACTCTTTACACACTGAGAGCAATGATGACGCTTTTGTCCTTTGTTAGTAGACTGATGATGTTTTAAGTTTCCTATCCTCCTGAATCTCCTAAATTTACAGCATTGAAATGGCTTCGCTGCCTTGTGTGTGATCTGGTGTATCTTTAGTTGCTGACTGAAACTCTTACCACACAGGGAGCAATGATGACAGCTTTGTTGTGTGTGAATTATCTGGTGTTGCTTTAAGGTTCCTATCCCGTTGAAACGCTTCTTGCATTGAGAGCACTGGTAAGGCTTTTCTCTTGTGTGTGTCATCTGGTGTGTCTTCAGGCTGCGTAACCAACTAAAACTCTTGCCACACTGGGTGCAGTTGTAAGGCTTTTCTCCGGTGTGAATTCTCTGGTGTGTTTTTAAGTGTTTCGCATGAATGCCACCGTTCCCACAAATAGAGCAGTTGTATGGCCTCTCCCCTGTATGATTTTGCTTGTGTGTTTTGAGTTTGCTTGGTGTTTGAAATATCTTGCCACATTCACCACAGAGGTGTGTGTTTTTTCTGTTTTTTGTCTGTTCGGAGTTGAGGTGAACTGGACAAATGAGACTCTCTCTACATTCTAAACGGGGTTGTGGCCTACAAGTGTGGCTTCTCAACTCCTCTGAGAGTTGAGTAAAACAGTCTACGCACTGATGTTGTTTCTGTTTTGAGATCTCTGTGGGTTGTTGATGGTTTCCTGCTCCTGTGGAACTGGGCTCGCTGTCTGAACCTGGGTTGAAGCTCTCTCCTGTGTAAAAATATGGGCAAATGCAAAATAAAGAACAATAGCACACACAAATGCTATTACCAGACATTCAATTTTACATCATGTCAAAGTTGCTCAAAAAGCAGAAGCGAACGGCAGATCTTGTTTATCAAGCGCCTGGGAGAATGTGAGAAGAACTCTGGGGCCCCACTCTGGGGCCACACTCTGGGGCCACACTCTGGGGCCACACTCTGGGGCCACACTCTGGGGCCACACTCTGGGGCCACACTCTGGGGCCACACTCTACACAACATGAAACAGTAGTTTTTCATTTACCCTCTCGAGAAGTAAAAACCGTAAGTGAACATCTTCTTCTTTATGAGAGACAGTAACAACAACTCATGAACTGAAGCTCTTTTCTGTCCTTCCCAAAATACATAGATTTGATAGAACAACCTGTTAGTAGTTGTGGAATCCCCTGTGGTCACCAATGTCCCAACCTCCCTCCATCCTTCACACCTGAACTTACCTGGGTCAGCGTAACCATCTACTTCCTCCTCTTCCTTGTTTGACTGCTCCTCTTCTTTAAGGACAATGTCCTCCGCCTCCTCTTTGACTGTCTCATTCCCCCCCTCCTCTTTGACTCTTTCATCCCCAACATCCTCTCTGACTGTCCCATTCCCCACCTCCTCTTTGATTGTTCCATCCTTCACCTCCTCTTTGATTGTTCCATCCTTCACCTCCCTTTTGACAATCCCATCCCCCACCACCTCTTTGACTGTCCCATCATTCACCTCCTCTTTGATATTCCCATCCTTCACCTCCTCTTTGACTGTCCTATCCCCCACCTCCTCTTTTACTGTCCCATTCCCCACCTCCTCTTTGACTGTCCCATCACCCATCTCCTCTTTGATTGCCCCATCCTTCACCTCCTCTTTGATATTCCCATCCTTCATCTCCTCTTTGATTGTCCCATCCTTCCTCTCCTCTTTAATATAATTTTTAATCTCCTCTTTAATCTCCTTGTTAAGAGGAGCATTAACAATCTCCACTTTGATTGCCCTCTCCTTCACATTCACTTTTATCACTTTGTTAATTCCTCTCTCCTCCTTTTCTTCTTTGAAAAAAACATTGCAGTCTTCCAGCTTCACTAACACAATCTCCGGACCCCCTAGTGAGCTTCTCTGAGCTGGAACACCTCCCCTAGGACCATGGGACTTGGGTTCAGACATGGCAGCCTAGGGAGGAATTCATAAAGGCAGCAGAACAAGCTATGTTTCAACTCAAGCTTCACAAAACAATGTAAAAACATATAACATTGGTTACTCTAAAAACCTGCTTATCGGATCTCAGTTGGTATATAGGAGAACAAAAACATTCTAAGTCATACACGTCTTATACATGCATCAAATATGACAACATAATTATTTTACCTTTTATGTAATTGTACTATTACTAGTGTCTAATCCAATTATCACGGTGGCTAGAGGCAGACCTACTGGATGTTCCAGGCCTTTCCAGCCCTACTGACCAACTTCAAAACCAGCCAGGATAGAGGACAATACATAGGTGCCATTCACGGCTGGATCAAATACCCAGCAGTTCATCAGATAGATAGGCTAAA
Organism: Novumbra hubbsi; assembly: GCA_016801125.1. Lineage (NCBI taxonomy): Eukaryota > Metazoa > Chordata > Actinopteri > Esociformes > Umbridae > Novumbra > Novumbra hubbsi. Next base: position 14,192 of record JACXGK010006401.1, read on the forward strand.
GTGTTGTGCACAGTAGGCAGTTATTCTAGTATGCGGGGCATTCGGGCAGGAGATGGTCGGCCTAAATAATGATGGACTAAAAGAATAGGTGAAATACCTCTTTCACCTTATGTCGACCACTGGCTGTAACTAGTTACGGTAGTTAGCTTGGCTAGCCGTTTAAATGGCCATTTTGCTAGCTTGCTCAAAGATATACCGTATTGTTTACACATGTACATCTGGCTGATGCGGACAAGTACAACGACAAACAAAACCATTGTTATTTGGGTTATGAACACGTTGTGTTAGAAAGCTTGATTTTACCTTGACACTTGAATTCCAACTAGCAGTTGCTGTTGCTGTAGTTAGCTGCGCGTTAGCATAACTTCGACACCAATTAGCAGGATCTGTTGCGGTGGTCGCGAGAACACATGTGCACACAGTCTTCATGACTGCGCCACATGTATTGCGAAGAAAAAGGTAGAAACGCGAATACAATACTTAAACCAATTTTCACTTCAGGTTTTCACAAGTTATATATTGAAAATATGATACAAATAGTATAATATTGCTTGGCATTCAAACTACAAATGTATCTTGATATACCTTTATGAAACTAAGGGTTTGTTACCTGTATGAAGTAAATTAGTACAAACTATTTCTCAATATTACCATTAACCTTTTATGTCTTAGATTATATATGCAAAATTAAACATTTACATTATAATCAGGAAAATGTAAATTATCTGCTAAAATATAGGTAAATCCGGTGACATATGGTACATGCTATTTAATGTACTAATGCAATGTCAAAACAAGGTGTAGTATAACTCCCTTCCAATAGAGGGTACTTAACGCCAAGGTTAAAATAAGCCACATAACATAATTTTTTGTCTGCCCCTGCAAAGGGTAGTAGAGGTACATGAAAGAGATCATGGGATGGAAAACAGAGAAGCCTACAGCATAGTTAGAATTGGAGGAGCCTTAGGACTTGCCAAAACGAATTGCTAAGAAATAACAATTCTGGCCAGCCTATTTATAACCAACACGTGAATGGCTTGTAGGAAAAGAGGAGTGTACTGCAGTTCTAAGACTGGTGTGTGTGTGTCTGTGTGTGTGCTCTCTCTACTGAACACACGCAGGGAATTCTTTCTGCATATGTTTAAACTTTATTTAACCACAAACAGTGAACCCTTAATAGTAATTCTTTTTTTTTTTTTACAACTCATTTTCTACATATCTGACAGTCTCACTCCAGCCCCCCCACCCCAAACCAGCGATACTCTGAACTCTGTGACCACTGTCACCCATGAAGCATACCTACCCCTCATCCCGGTAAAGCCACAGCTCCTTGGAGTGAGTGACGTAACTGAACTAAATGGTACGAGCGGGCGCCTGACTGGCCATTTAACACCCTTTATCACCATTGCCCTTTGAACCCCTTTTACACAGCAAAACCAGCTGCTGGGCAGAGACCGAAACGAATGATCCGTGTCAACTGGGATCAACTGGCATCAAGGCGGCACCCCATGCCCGAAGCATAGTGAGAATTGGAGGAGCCTTAAGACTTACCAAAGCCAACAGCTAATAAATATCTACAGTTAGTAACCTCTCCACCCTGGCAGTCTGTCGGTCAGCGTACAGATGAAAGCCAAGGCTTCCCCTGGCAGTCTGTCGGTCAGCGTACAGATGAAAACCAAGGCTTCCCCTGGCAGTCTGTCGGTCAGCGTACAGATGAAAGCCAAGGCTTCCCCTGGCAGTCTGTCAGTCAGCGTACAGATAAAAGCCAAGGCTTCCCCTGGCAGTCTGTCGGTCAGCGTACAGATGAAAGCCAAGGCTTCCAGTTTGGCGGCCAGCCTATTTATAACCAATGCAGGACAATGTTGTAAGGGGGATCATGGCTCCCCTGGTGTGTGTGCTCCCTCGAAAGAACATACAGGGGATTCTTTTTTATACATTTGCCAGTGCAGACAGGATTCCCAAGTGGTAAATGGTCCGAGATGTATCAGATGGTGTCAGATCCCTCCTATCACAATGCCAGATTTGTACCTGTCTATTTAAACGTCAGGCTACTCAGTATGACATGCTAACGTCGACTAGCATGTGGGTAAAATCGCGTCAGGTTTTAGAGTACTGTGGGCACTGTGTGCCCTGCTTGTTGCCTATGAGGATTGCTATTAATAACATTACGGTGATGTTATTGTTGGTGGTATGGAATACAGGATCATGTGACGGCAGTGAGTTACCCCTGAGGAGCAGAACCCAATACCAATACATTACATGTACATTGCTATACATAGTTTTCCAATAAATGGTTCCACTAAAATGTGATCTTCTGACTGAACTTTATTAACCATGAACAGTGACAAGGGTAAGGATTACACAGACTAGGGTTAGGGTTAGACAGACTAGAGTTAGAATTAGACAGACTAGGGTTAGGATAAAACAGACTAGGGTTAGGGTTAGACAGATTAGGGTTAGGGTTAGACAGACTAGGTACATGGAGATTAGGAAGGTGTGGTAAAATGTCTGGATTTGTTTGGCCCTTAAATGAGGGGGATTCCGCATTAAAATCTTAAAGCCAAACACAGACACAATCCCAAATACAAATAAGATGAATACAGCAGGAGAGCACAGCTGGAATGAATAGGCCACAAACCACATCTAGGCCAAGCCCTTAATGGAGCCCTTCATTTTGAGAAAGGGCTTGACTAGCTCCTCCAGAGATGACTGCAACGTACACAACGGATTGGAGGATTTCCAGTTCTATATTGGTTGTAAGCATTTGTCTCACAAAACACGCAGTCATTACATTTGAAAGTCTAACAATGTGGCTGGGCATAGTTGTGGGTATTTGGCGGGTATGTGTTGTGGCGCACATACATACACACCCCCCCCCCCCGGGTGCACAGCTCCAATGACAGCAAATCCCCCAAAGAAGCATTGCCCAATTAATGTTTAAATCTTGCTGAGGAAGCTAGATTTATTTGTGACACAACCGTTCACGAACGTGCCCATATTGGGCTTGCAAAATGTTGCTCTGGTTGACGCCTCGTCACTCAACCATCCAGTGTGAGGATCCTGCCGGATCTTAAAAAACAGTTGAGCAGATGTGACTAATGTCGAAGGGTCACAATGCTCAATCCCCAGTGACCAGAGGCTGTGTGTATTTCTTCCACATATACCAATCACGCATGCCTCATACCAGGGTTGAGGCAGAGATGCCGTTCAGGCCGGGCACACTATTTTGACCTTATTAGTCGATCATTAGGTTGCTGACATGTACCCGTTTTAGTGCAAGATATCCGACCTCGAGAACAAGATCTGAACTTCGGCGCGGTTGTTTTGTGGACCCCTGCCACAGTCTGTCCCCCTTGTCTCTGTGCAGCGTGTGACGTCGCACAACCAGATTTAGCTTTATTACTGGCTGGGGACATTTTAATAGTTTGGATCATGTTATAAAAATGCTGCCGTGAGCCAAGCTGATGGGGAGGACTCAGCGAACTCCTGTCCGTGGGGAGAAAACCACATCGCAAGCAGTGTCTTGTTTTTCAAGCACCCTTAAGTACTGAATCAAGAGTTACTATCTGGCCCTTCCAAAATACATCAAGTGCCACATCTACGGGTTGCGTTTTGGTGCTCTGTGTTGCGTTGTGCCTAAAGTGTCACATCTAAGTGTTGCGTTTAGGTACTCTGTGTTGTGTGGTGCATAAAGTGTCACATCTATGGGTTGCGTTTAGGTACTCTGTGTTGTGTGGTGCATAAAGTGTCACATCTATGGGTTGCGTTTAGGTACTCTGTGTTGTGAGGTGCATAAAGTGCCACATCTATGGGTAGCGTTTAGGTACTCTGTGTTGTGTTGTGCATAAAGTGACACATCTATGGGTTGCGTTTAGGTACTCTGTGTTGTGTTGTGCATAAAGTGACACATCTATGGGTTGCGTTTAGGTACTCTGTGTTGTGTTGTGCATAAAGTGACACATCTATGGGTTGCGTTTAGGTACTCTGTGTTGTGCATAAAGTGACACATCTATGGGTTGCGTTTAGGTACTCTGTGTTGTGTGGTGCATAAAGTGTCACATCTATGGGTTGTATTTAGGTACTCTGTGTTGTGTTGTGCATAAAGTGACACATCTATGGGTTGCGTTTAGGTACTCTGTGTTGTGCATAACAACAACTTGTTGCTGTAGTATATCGGTCGTATAAAACAACCCCTTGTGCATTAATGCTTAAATACAATTAGATTGTTGTTTTTAAAAGCCCCATAGAGACAGAACCCCAACATGACCTCAATTAACATCTACCCAGGAACCTTTACTAATAATAATAAGAATTAAAGAGCCAATGCGGATTAGCGTTTGTTTACATGTGTGTGATGACATGACTAAAGAGCTGTGCATGTCTCTCAAGTACAAAGACGCAGCTCACACATCACACAAGGGCTTTGTGTATTAAAATAAACGGAGCGTCCTGAATGTTTTGTCTGCATGTCACGAATTGCTGTGTCATCAGTGCCAGCATTCAGCTGTGCTGGCAGATACACTAAACAATAAACATTGGCTGCAGTGAAGACGTGAGCCCAGTCCAAGAAATGTGAAGGCCTTTAGTTGTTTCCGCTGTGGGCTGTCTCTTGTTGTTATGCTCACAACTCCAAAGAATAAGTACACCTAAACTAATTTAACCCTTCACAGCCAATGCTGGAATAGACACTGCGAAAAGCATGGATACACAGACTAGACCTCTAGCCATCTTTGTGGAACGGACGCTGTATTTGTGCAGGAACACGGCCGTAGCGTTTATTAATCTCTATGATCGCGACTTCGGTGAGGTGAAATGTTCTGAATGTAACGAGAGCATTTGACCCGATTTCACCGAACGTTGTTCTCTGTATCACAATACATTTCTGTTTAGAACATCTGTAAAGTTTCAATGTATTTAATATTTTGCTGCAACTTTGGGGCACAAAAACAACTGGTTGAATGCACAGGTGGAAGACGGACAACATTTGATTAACATTATTGAAGCTGAAAAGGCTGACTCGCTCAAGTTAACAAAATATAATTGGAACCATCTGCTGGTAGTAGCTTCTTAAGGACTGGCTAGAGGCTTCTTCTGAAAAGGTTAAGCTGTGTATCAGGCGTTTCAGGCAGCTATATCGCTTGTCAGCAATATGAGTGGATAAGATTATTGAAATACTGGTATGATATTAAGACCTATAATTAAATCCTACTGGACCGTTTTAGCCAACTGAAATGTGAGACAAATAAAAGTGCCTCCAATATCTGGAATAGATTATACTGTGGATAAATGACTACTAATTTGATTAAAACATATTACGAGCTGTTATTGAAAGCCTGCCCGTCTGTTATTTTTTTTAAATATTTGTTAAAAACCTTTTTGTCTCTAAGGTAATAAATTACCTTACCTCTAATAAAAATAAAGCGTGAGGTTTGAGAATTGCCATCATATGAGTTCTAAAGTGTTTACAAACATAAGTATCTAAATAAATAAGGGTAAATTAGTGTTAAAGATGTGAAGTTACTGATATGGACACATATTAATTCAAACCTAAATACATTTAGAATTCATGAAAACAAAATGTGTTTATGGTACGTGGGTCCGCATGAACACTCCCCGTTAGCGTGTATGAATGCGGGAAGAGGATTTTCGGAACTTTCATTAGTACGTTTTGAACAACACCGCTTCTCGTGCACATTCCTTCGTTTGTATTAAATGCAGAGACAAATATTGGACAGTGATGAGATGAGTGAATGGCTGGTGGGTGGGGCCGCCCTGGGTGGGGGGGCTGGGTGTGGGTTGTGTGGGGGCAGTGGATGCTCTGCATGGGTCCATATTTAGCTTCTGCTTGGTTGGCACCTTCAACCTGATATAAGGAGGATGAGGCCCCAGCATCCTTATGTCGGACACCTTCTTCCTCTGTGGTAAGACCCTCTGTATCTTTCATGAATCGTGCGTGTGTCTTTTCATTGCACTTAGAAACCGAGGAGGTAGCTAACAGCAGAATTGACTTTTGCTTTCTGTTGTACATGACTACTGTAACATTTGCCCATATGCAAGTCTTTTGCAATTACACGGTGATTTCAAATACATTTTGAATGCATTTACTTTGTTTGGGTCTTCTGTAGTTGTCATGTGCTCTGGCTTAATTAAAATCAGTTTTTACGATTATAAATTGACAGGGTTGTGGGGAACTTAACCAGGGTTTTAACCACGTGATTCAACTTGACATAGACAAGATAACTGAACGATGTCAACGAAGGAGTTCATCCTAAACTGTAATGCAGTTGGGGTTTGTTCATTAACAACAATCTAACTTTTAACAGGTTCCTCAAAGAAGTACAAATTCATCTATAGAAGGGGGGAAATAAGGTTTGTCATTCAGTGTGTTAAGATCAACCGAATTGACCGAAAAAGAAGAGACACTGACTATATCATGTTTCTTTCATCTCTTTCCTAGCAATCCGTCAACATGAGTACGGACGCAGAGATGCAGATCTACGGCAAGGCTGCCATATACCTCCGCAAGCCTGAGAAGGAGAGGATTGAGGCACAAGCCAAGCCCTTTGATTCCAAGAACTCCTGCTATGTAACAGACAAGGTGGAGCTTTACCTCAAGGGTCTGGTCACTGCCAGGTCTGATGGGAAGTGTGTTGTAACAGTCACAAAACCTGACGGCACAAAGCTGGTAAGCTTGACCCTAGGAACATATTATCAGTCAAACATACTTAAATGGCAACGTGAAATCAGCAACATGTGTATTGAGGATTGTGTTCACATTATAATATTCGTATTAGTGTATGAATGGGGGATAGTGAAGTCATTGGATTGCACGGAAGCTTCTTTTTAAAAAAAAAGTATTAATAGCCATATCTGGTTGAACCTTTCAGGAAGGAATAGAGTTCAAAGAAGAGGACATCTTTGAGATGAACCCCCCAAAGTACGACAAGATTGAGGACATGGCCATGATGACCTACCTGAATGAAGCCTCTGTGCTGTATAACCTCAAAGAGCGTTATGCAGCATGGATGATCTACGTAAGAAACCTGTGAACACACACATTTTGAAAATCACCCATAACGTAACACATAAATGAACAGTACAAACAAACAGATACCAATTGATTAGACCGATGTACACTGCCTTGAATTACACGGAGTAAAACGCTGGTACTCTTGTAAAGTGAATTATACATTGGGACATTTTTCCACTGAAATACAATACGGAAAATCATACAAATCACTGTAGGTAAGTACTCACATATATCCATATAAATCCAGTTAAAAGTACATTCATTATTCTCATCCTCCAGACCTACTCTGGGCTCTTCTGTGCCACTGTAAACCCCTACAAGTGGCTCCCAGTGTACGACATGGAGGTTGTCAACGCCTACAGAGGGAAGAAGAGGATGGAGGCTCCACCCCACATCTTCTCCGTCTCTGACAACGCCTTTCAGTTCATGCTGATTGGTAAGAGCTTCGGATGGATGAATGAACGGGATGAATGTATCACTCGGTTGAAAATATAAAATATAACTTTAATTGGTATGTATTGTTTAAACAAGATGTTTTATAAAAAATACCAGATTCCATTGGATACCATTGGATGAAATATTCTGAAATCAAACTCATAAGAATAGTTTTCTTTCTTCTGAATAACAAGCAACATGTTTTAATGTCTTGGGTTCCAGATAAGGAGAACCAGTCTGTCCTGATCACGTAAGTGGTATCCTTGAAATTCAACCGATTTTGTGTTTATATTATAACATTGGTGGATAACTTTAGTTTAATTAAAATGATCGAAACTATTGTGAATGTATTAGTCATATTTATGAATGACTTTACATGCTAGGAAAGACTCAACAATGGGTCAATCAAGATTCTGCTTATCAATCTGACACAAATCTAACTAAAAAAGATAGCATTTTCTGACTGAAAGCAAATGTGTCAGTCCAACATGTAACTAAACCCCCTCTTTCTCTGTCATATAAACCAGTGGAGAATCCGGTGCAGGAAAGACTGTCAACACCAAACGTGTCATCCAGTACTTTGCCACAATCGCAGTGTCTGGAGAGAAGAAGAAGGAAGTAGATCCCAGCAAAATGCAGGTAAGACGCTTAAGCAATTAGTGGTTTATCTTTGAAACACAGTTTTAGTTTTGTTGACCGTGTAAAAGGAAATAATTGGGGGGAATTCCATTTCAAAAACAGTTTTGATAGCTTCACCAGTTTCTGATGCGCTTGTGTTTGTCTCAACCAGGGGTCTCTTGAGGATCAGATCATTGCAGCTAACCCTCTGCTGGAGGCTTACGGTAACGCCAAGACAGTGAGGAACGACAACTCCTCTCGCTTTGTAAGTATGAAGTTAACAACTTAACTATAACACATTCAGAGGTTTATAGATATATTCATTTGAGCCGATTTGCTATAATAGAAAAATCCTTTTATGCTCTGTAGACTATATTTATTAGACATTTTATTTAAAAATGTAGCAGCACATTTTTAAAGGAACATCAAGTCTAAAATATTAAAAACATTTTGAAACATTTTAAAATACATTAATGTTGAACATTCCTTCATTACAGAATTTGTTTTTGCAACAGAGTCATTCGTTTACAATATCAGTATCAAAGTAAAAGGTTTTCTTGGCTTACTTCAAACCCCCCATGTTCCACTTTAGGGTAAATTCATCAGGATTCACTTCCAAGGTGGCAAACTGGCTAAAGCTGACATTGAGACCTGTGAGTTGGCTTTCACTGTTTATTAATTCCTAAATTAGTAACCTTATTGTTACTGTGGAGATTTATCATCCAGTTTTCTCTCTCACTCGCTTTGTCTCTTTTTTTCCCTCAGACCTTCTTGAGAAGTCCAGAGTGACCTTCCAGCTGCCCGATGAAAGAGGCTACCACATCTTCTTCCAGATGATGACAGGCCACAAGCCTGATTTAGTTGGTACGTAAGTATTGGGTCTTCATGTGTGTTTATTCTTACCTCTGTGAAGAATCAGGCCTTCTGGGATTTCCGGCCACAACGGTGGTGTTGCCAAATTAAAACAGGTTCCTGAAAATGGTGTACTATTGTGTGCAAATGTGCAAATATGTGTTCAATGCAACAAAAAACACTCACTTTCAAACTATATATTTCTATTTGCAAATGTCCAGCATTAGTTGCAATGCTAACATTAAAGGTAACTAGACATTTTTCAGGTCCTTGGGATCTATCATGTGAATCGGTGAGTTCAGGGCCTGGTCTAGGCTAAAGCAACATAAACGGTTGATAAGGGCACCAAACTGCTAGGTGAATCAAACTTTTATTTTGGAACATAGAGCTGGTCACAATTAAGTCCATGATTCTCAGTCGCCTTCTTTGATGCTATGCTTAGACGTTTCCTACAGTCTCTCAATGGTGGAAAGGCGGGAGGTCCTGTAAAGCTAATGGACAAGCCGGTCTCTACTCTCCACAGAAATGGCCCTCATCACCACCAACCCCTACGACTTCCCCATGTGCAGCCAGGGCCAGATCGCTGTGGCCAGTATCGACGATAACGTTGAACTGGATGCCACAGATGTGAGTTGTATAATTTTATAGATTTTATATAATCTAGAATTGGTTGATTAATGTATCTAAGCAACTGCACTTGGTTTAGCATGTTCATTCAACATTACCTTGAAGCACAGACATATAAGATAGACACAAGATAATGTTGCTAAATACCCCATGTAGCAAACCACCAGTCAGTTCCACACTCTTGTACTTCCTATAATTCCAGGATGCTGTTCTTTTTGTCATTGTTGTACTTCCTATAATCCCAGGATGCCATTACAATCCTGGGCTTCACTAACGATGAAAAGGCCGGCATCTACAAGCTGACAGGAGCCGTGTTGCACCATGGCAACTTGAAATTCAAGCAGAAGCAGCGTGAGGAGCAGGCGGAGCCAGACGGCACAGAGGGTGAGTCCCACACGTAGATGTACAATGTGTAGATAATCAGTACCTGTCCCAGTGTAGAAATAGAAAGCCAACCTAAATAATTTCTCTAGATTAAATAGCAACCCGCATTACCTGATTAATGTGGTTGAAAGTCCAAACTTCACCCGCAATAAAGTTGGAGAAACTTGTTTTGTCAGAAACAAGCAACGTTATGAATATGTTGTTGTTTCTCCAGTGGCTGATAAAATCGCCTACCTGCTGGGTCTGAACTCAGCTGAGATGTTGAAGGCTCTCTGCTACCCCAGAGTCAAGGTTGGCAATGAGTATGTCACCAAGGGACAGACTGTACCTCAGGTAAGGGGGCCAAGCACAACATCTACCACTTTCCACTGTCAAAATGTCATGAAATTTAAAGGTAATGTCATTGCAGGTTAACAACGCTGTCTCGGCTCTGGCCAAGTCCATCTATGAGAGGATGTTCTTGTGGATGGTAATCCGAATCAATGAGATGTTGGACACCAAGAACCCAAGACAGTTCTACATCGGTGTGCTGGATATTGCCGGATTTGAGATCTTTGATGTGAGTTAGAGACCAGAACAAGCCCGTATGCTTTGATTTAGATGGATAGCAGTCTTGTATGATGAAATATTCCCTTTTGAAATCCATCAACAGTACAACAGCATGGAACAGCTGTGCATCAACTTCACCAATGAGAAACTGCAACAGTTCTTCAACCACACCATGTTTGTCCTGGAACAAGAGGAGTACAAGAAGGAAGGAATTGTCTGGGCCTTCATTGACTTCGGCATGGACTTGGCTGCCTGCATTGAGCTAATTGAGAAGGTAAGCTCTCTGTGATAATTGTAACGCACCAAAAGAACAGATGGAGGCCTGAGTGAGATTTGTTGTAAACAAAATGTTTTGTGTTATGTGCCTCTAAATGAATATAATCCTGCAATAGCATGTTTAGTAATGGGGAAAATGTAGTAAGGACTTCTGAATTAAATATGACTCTCTTTTTTTCATGAAGCCATTGGGCATCTTCTCCATCCTTGAAGAGGAGTGCATGTTCCCCAAGTCATCAGACACAACCTTCAAGGACAAGCTGTATTCCCAGCATCTTGGCAAGACCAAGGCGTTTGAGAAGCCGAAGCCTGCCAAGGGCAAGGCAGAGGCCCACTTCTCCCTGGTTCACTATGCCGGCACTGTGGACTACAACATCACTGGCTGGCTGGAGAAGAACAAGGACCCCCTGAACGACTCAGTCTGTCAGCTGTATGGAAAGTCCTCAGTCAAACTGTTGGCTGGCCTGTACCCTGCTGCCCCACCTGAAGGTAAGTCAAGCATTAAGTACAAATATTTAAGTAAAAGCTAGTTGAAAACCAGACCCATATGTTCTTTAAGAAGAGAGAGCAATCACATGCGTAATATGGAACTGTGTGTTTTTTTTAGGTTTAATTTCTGGCATTAACCCGACATTTTCTTGTTTATAATTAATGTGCTTGCTTATTATTAATGTTTCCCCTCTTTCAGGAAATACTCTGTTTATAATTCTGATATTATTAAATGTATTCTGCCTGCTTTAGAAAATGTAGTTTTAATTTCTTTAAACATTTATTTCCGCATTACATTAGATACAACCAAGAAAGGAGGCAAGAAGAAGGGTGGTTCTATGCAGACTGTGTCCTCCCAGTTCAGGGTGAGATTTACATTTATATAATTAGCCCTTTAATAGACAAACATTGAGTATCTTAATTGTTCTGAGAAATTGGTTTGTTATGCTTCTACAGGAGAACTTGGGCAAGCTGATGACCAACCTGAGGAGCACTCATCCTCACTTTGTGCGCTGCCTGATCCCCAACGAGTCAAAGACTCCAGGTACACAATGAACATTTAATTATACATAAATTATCATCACTACGTTGTCTACATCTTTAACAAGCCCAATCTTTAACTGGTTTTACTCATATTAACAGAGACCTGGTTCGTTTTTCCCAGGTCTGATGGAGAACTTCCTGGTTATCCACCAGCTCAGGTGTAATGGTGTACTGGAGGGTATCAGGATCTGCAGGAAGGGCTTCCCCAGCAGAATCATCTATGCTGACTTCAAGCAGAGGTAAATGCACACAAAAATGCACATGTAATTAAAGGTTTCGCTTTGATGTATTAGGACCAACCTAGAACTTAAAAGTGTCTTTTGTTAGGTACAAAGTACTGAATGCCAGTGTCATCCCTGAGGGTCAGTTCATGGACAACAAGAAGGCTTCTGAGAAGCTGCTTGGGTCCATTGATGTGAATCATGAGGATTACAAGTTTGGACACACCAAGGTCAGTCAAATACCCCCAGCAGAAGCTAAAATGGATAAAATCAAAGAGCCGTGCCTTGGTCTTTGTCACATCAAACTATTAACATTGTTCACATCCTTTGATTAAACTGTTTCTTTGGGTCACCATCTGACTGGGGTTTCATAGTTGGCCATGTATACCTGTTTCTCAGGTGTTCTTCAAAGCCGGTCTTCTGGGTGTCCTGGAGGAGATGAGAGATGAGAAGCTGGCCTCTCTGGTCGGCATGCTCCAGGCTCTTAGCCGTGGATTCCTCATGAGGAGAGAGTTCTCCAAGATGATGGAGAGGAGGTGAGCACATCATTTGTTTATGAATCATCTGAATGTAATGTTTAAATAGTCCTAGTCAATAGATTGACACATGAACTCACTGTACATACTGTATATGCTAAATTGTTTTGTTTGTTTTTTATTCAGATTTGGTACAATGTGGTGACAGATTATTTGGATTAAAGGAATATATTAGTATACGATTAACCCTGGTCTCTGAGGTTTAGAACGTATGATTAGACCAGACCATTTGGCCTGGTGTAGATGATCCATCATCTTTCCGCTCAATTCTTTCTGTCGACCAGAGAGTCCATCTACTCCATCCAGTACAACATCCGCTCATTCATGAATGTGAAAACTTGGCCATGGATGAAGTTGTACTTCAAGATCAAGCCTCTGCTGAAGAGCGCAGAGTCTGAGAAGGAGCTGGCCAACATGAAGGAGAACTTTGAGAAGATGCAGGGAGACCTTGCCAAGGCTCTGGCCAAGAAGAAGGAGTTGGAGGAGAAGATGGTGTCCCTGGTCCAGGAGAAAAATGACCTGGCACTCCAAGTATCATCTGTGAGTGGACAACAAGTCTAATTCCAGTCTATTTTATAATAGACAAAGGGGTATTACATTTTGTTCCACTATTCTGAAAACAGGATTCAGAGAATCTGAACGATGCTGAGGAAAGGTGTGAGGGACTCATCAAGAGTAAGATCCAGATGGAGGCCAAACTCAAAGAGACGACCGAGAGGCTGGAGGATGAGGAGGAGATGAACGCTGAGTTGACGGCCAAGAAGAGGAAGCTGGAGGACGAGTGTTCTGAGCTGAAGAAGGACATCGATGACCTGGAACTCACCCTGGCCAAAGTGGAGAAGGAGAAGCATGCCACTGAAAACAAGGTACTTGGACCAGTGGCTCCTTTCTTGTGTCATTTACCAGTAGGCCCATATTCACGTATGTATTTTTAAATAACTCCTGTGGTTGGGCCAAGGACCACTGACCAGCTCTGCAGAGGTAGAATCCCATTTGTATTGTGCGTTTACCATCGGTGTGGTTGTTTTCAGGTTAAAAACCTGACAGAGGAGATGGCGTCTGTAGAAGAAAGTGTAGCCAAGCTGACCAAGGAGAAGAAAGCCCTCCAAGAGGCCCACCAACAGACCCTGGATGACCTGCAGGCAGAGGAGGACAAAGTCAACACTCTGACCAAGGCCAAGACCAAGCTGGAACAGCAAGTGGACGACGTGAGTGAAGATGGACATTTTGGAATTGATAGTATGAAAGATGATTTTACCTGATTTCTCAACAGTACATGTGGTTTTCATCTTACAGCTTGAGGGTTCTTTGGAACAAGAAAAGAAACTTCGTATGGACCTTGAGAGAGCCAAGAGAAAGCTGGAGGGAGATCTGAAACTGTCCCAGGAGACCGTAATGGACCTGGAGAATGACAAGCAGCAGTCTGATGAGAAGATCAAGAAGTAAATACTATAAAAGGACCCAAGTATTAACTGACTGTATTGATCAAAATAATAACAAATTCTTATATTCATAAAATGTAAATGACCTTTGTCTCTTCAAAGGGAGTTATGTAATGGTTTTTACACTTTCATTTAAAAACCAACACAACAGTAAACGTGTTTGTGATACTTAGGAAGGAGTTTGAGACAACCCAGCTTCTCAGCAAGATTGAGGATGAGCAGTCTCTGGGAGCTCAGCTGCAGAAGAAGATCAAGGAACTCCAGGTAGAGTGCACAACTTAAGAACAAGCATGAGAAAGCAAACACATAAAGAATGTCTTAAAAAATACAACATTTGTCTCAAATTGTTCTGTTCATTGGAAGATAATGTATATCTGGCATTTTCTCAACACATTCTGTAAATATATATAAATATAGATACTATTATTGCTTTGTGAGGTTCATTTGATTCAATGTTGTTACCATGTAGTTGTGCTCATGTGTCGTAGGCCCGTATTGAGGAGCTGGAAGAAGAGATTGAGGCTGAGCGTGCTGCCAGGGCCAAGGTTGAGAAGCAGAGGGCAGATCTCTCCAGGGAACTTGAGGAGATCAGCGAGAGGCTGGAGGAGGCCGGAGGCGCCACTGCTGCTCAGATTGAGATGAACAAGAAGCGCGAGGCTGAGTTCCAGAAGCTGCGTCGTGATCTAGAAGAGTCCACCCTGCAACATGAAT
>JACXGK010006402.1:0-28897 GCA_016801125.1 Novumbra hubbsi
AGGGAGAAGAAGTATAAGACAAATAAGGTGAGGCAGTGGATGTTACAGCCCACTGGATCACCATGAGGGAGAAGAAGTATAAGACAAATAAGGTGAGGCAGTGGATGTTACAGCCCACTGGATCACCATGAGGGAGAAGAAGTATAAGACAAATAAGGTGAGGCAGTGGATGTTACAGCCCACTGGATCACCATGAGGGCAGGTGTAAGGTCCCAGTCAGCAAAGGCAGCAAAGGCTCCCTGAAAGCTACATTCAGGAAGTGCAAGGCTCACCTCTGCTTCACCAGCACTATCAACTGCTTTTTGAAGTTTTAAGTGAGAAAGTGAACACTGTAATAATGTTTTTTTTTTTAAATACTACCACTGTATGATTTGTATATGGACTGACAAAAAAGTTTTATTGTCAAAAACATTTTTTACAATGTTGTGGCCAAAGGCCATAAGGAAATATTCGAAACACATTTTCAATTGAAAATAGTACCAGTTCCCTCTTGATTTTACTAATAAATGTTGAGACAATATTCGATTTTTCTCTGTGAATTACTACCAATACTGCATATCATTGCCCTGAGGCAACAAAATAACATCTTCTAAAGGTGGGTTTCTTTTTTTATTTATTTTATTCATCTGTTATCTCAAATCTTCCAGAAAATAAGATGTAAGTGCAAAAGCATAATTAACGCAGATTAGAGGGTTAATTATTTGTACCACCCATGTTAAGTTAACATAAAGATTCATATTAAAATGCTATTTCAAAAATAAAATGAAAGTATGGCGACCCACCGCAATCGAGGTCAGAACCCCGACATTCAATACCTCTGGCATCGACGTTATGAAATAGGGAATATAAAACCTCATGGGCATACCGATGCTATATCTAAATTTGATCGCAAAGTTGTTTCATCAATGTTCTTGTACGATTGCAAACTTGACTTGTAGTTTATGTCGTGGTTAAAAAGGCTTTTAAAGTTTGACCCTCGATGTCGGTTATTAGACCCTTACTGCACCCACCCTTCAAAATAAGTAAAACTGGATAAAATTAAGGGACGGCATCTGTACCTCCGTTCGTGTTCGGTAAGATTCAATAAGGTAAAACGACATATCCCAGGAAGCATTGAACCAATTGGGAGCTAACGACGCACAGCGCGACAGCAAACTGTGTGACGTGGTATTGCAATTTGGGGAGGTTTGGGGAAAGCCTACCGAGGGCTACTTCTCGAGACGAGAGTGCATAAATGCCGTAATTACCATACGTTGGTTTTAAAGACGTCTTCTGTGATAATGGGTAATGGGCTCAATAAGGTATGTTTTTCGTTGATATTCTTTCGCTCCCGGCAAAGTTTACGCACGGTCTCGGAGTATTCTACTGTAGTTCTGTAGACAGGTTTGAATTAATTATACAATGTCAATCAAGAACGAGTGTAGTCAACCATTTAATGTATTAGTTATTTGGGTGCTGTTGGCGCTCATGCCTACTGTATCATTTCTAAATTGTATACCTATTTTACTTCATTTCACCAGCCATATGATTGTCCGTTTTCCGACAGACCACAGTACTAATTCATTATTCGATTGTAATGAAAGCAGTTTACACTCACGCGATGTGTAGGCGTTGGACAGATTTCTGTTAAAATGTGATAATTGAAAGCAAGCCACGTTTCTTGCTATTCAATGTCTGTGTATTGCATTGGTCTCATCACAATGTAGGATACATGTCATGGATACTTTAACACATGTCCTTCTTCAAATGTCGCCTTGGTACTTGGTGCACACAACTTGTCAACAACCAATTTACAGGGTTATGCCAGCTGTGTCTGAGATGTGGAGGAAAGTGATGAGGGAAAAGCACTATTAACTTAAACAGGCATAGAGGGAGATGTGACTTAATCAACATTACTGTCAATATGGACTGAAGTGTGTGCGGTTACTGGTGACTGAAAGCTCACACACTTGTCTGACCTTACTGGTGACACACTAAATGTACTGTCCCAGGTCCCCCTCTTAATTTGAGGTTACATATTTCAGTTGTTCCTTGGCAGTAAGTAGCTGTATTGTATGTCTAAGAGCCTGTGGTTTGAGTTGTAATATGATTGCTTAGCCTTGTTGCGTCAGGTCATGTCATATTTAGTGTAAACAGCAGTTCATCTACTTCTTATCTCACTATAGGTCCTGCCTGACTTATACTTAGGAAACTTTAAAGGTAAGTGTTTCCCCCCAACTCTACTGGATATATATTTGAGAAAGGAATTAAGAAAAACAAAATCAACTATTTACCATATTCCATTTCAGTAATCATTAATGGCACATTCATATTTCAGAACATTTGAGCTATTTATATTTGATAGATTATTCATGTGTTTGACATACAATGCTTTCTTTCTCAGATGCAAGGGACAGAGAGCAGTTAGCCAGGAACAACATCACTCACATTCTGTCCATCCATGATAGTGCAGCCCCCATCCTGCCGGTGAGAAAACAACACCACTGGGACCTTTTTCTATACAGCTACAGACTGTATGACACATTTCCTGTATATGAAATATGATTTAATGTACCCATGTCCTAATAACGCCTGATGCATTGCAATTTTTTAAAATGCTTCAATTCCTTACCGCAACATAATCATACTCAAAATCCACCGTCAAAATGCATTTTAGACAATAGTTCAATGTATTTTGTTGATTTTCAACAAAGGAAATAAGGAAATATTTGGCTTTTATGACAGTCATGATGCGTGTTCTTCCGGGACCTGTCTGTCAGGTTATTCAGGACAGCAGTGTGGGACTCTCTCTTAGAATGTATTTAGACTATGCATTACCCCAAACAAAGCAGGCTTGCCTTCAACAACCAGAATCCGCTGAAGCCGATGGAGGTCTGTAGGAGGGGTGTAGGTGGAGGAGTGGGTGGAGGTGTGGGTGGGTGGCAGTGAGTAGTATTCATTTCAGCTTCTGACCCAGTGCACTGGCTCTCCGCTTGTGTGGATATAGCCTTGTCATGTTCTACCTCTCCCTTTAGCAACTAGCAGTCTGTCCTCCGACAGCACTTCCTCACCGCAGCTACGCACATGGTCACAAACACAGTGTACGGAACAGGACCTGGCGTGTGAGCTTACATAATGGTTCTGGTTGACTTCTAAGACTGGCGATTCAGCGTTACGTAATAGCGCGCAGTGAGTGGTGTTCAACAATCCTGTTGGCATACGTTGCTTATTAGATTGTAATTGTGTTGGAGCGTAAAAGCGGTTGTCTGTTGTCCTGCAGGAGATGACCTATCTATGCATCTCCGCGGCAGACCTGCCCACACAGAACCTGTGAGTATCCCACCCCAGCGCACCGCACATTGGCTGTGAACGATGCAGTCGCACAGAACAGAACGGGGCTGAAGGCGGGGAGACCGGTCTGGTCCATTCTGTCCAGCACACACGCTGTGTGGGAGTCTCCCGCCCATGTTCTCCAGATCTGAAATGGATATGCTTCACATGGTCACACATGCCGACTGTGAATCAAAGCGCTGAATAAATCAGCAGATGACTTGGTAATTCAGCCTTTCATCGGACTGATGAGATGCCCATGGAGGGATTTGTTTCTCATGGGGATTAAGACACGCATGCAGAAATTCACTGAGTTCAGAGAGATTCAGGTGCTGCAAAACACACGCTCACACACACACGCATGCACACACATATACATACAGCGGCTGAAACAATTATTGAACACCATGAAAAACCAAAACATTAGCTGAAATCTATCAGTAATTAAAAAGCAATCCAGCTGATACCTGATCTGCAACCCAAAAACAAAAAAAGCTGTCCAGCCCTTTGTCAGTGCAAATTTATATCAGCTTGTTCAGTCCCAACTGATGGCCTACCAAAAGGTTCATTGCCAAGGTGCCACACAAGACACATCTCATCATGGGTAAAAGCAAAGAGCTGTCTCAAGACCTTTGCAACCTAATTGTTGCAAAACATAACGATGGCATTGGTTACAGGCGCATTTCTAAGCTTCTGAATGTTCCAGTGAGCACTGTTGGGGCCATAATACGGAAGTGAAAAGACAATAATTTCAACATAAATTCGCCTCGACCAGGTGCTCCTCGCAAGATTTCTGACAGAGGAGTGAAAAGAATAATCAGAAGAGTTGTCCAAGAGCCAAGGACCACTTGTGGAGAACTTCAAAAAGACCTGGAATTAGCAGGTACTGTTGTCTCAAAGAAAAGAGTAAGTAATGCACTCCACCGCCATTGGCCTTAATGCACGCTCACCATGCAATACTCCGTTGCTGGAAAAAAAGCATGTTGAAGCTTGCTGCACAACATTTGGAAAAGCCAGTGAAATACTGGGAAAATATAGTGTGGTCAGATGAGAGAAAATGTTACTGTTTGGATGCCATAATACACACCATGTATGGAGGACAAATCTGCACTGCACATCACCCTAAAATCTGCATACCAACAGTGAAGTTTGGAGGTGGGAACATCATGGTGTGGGGCTGCTTTTCAGCAAATGGTACTGGCAAACATCACATGATTGAAGATGAATAGGCACATTTTCCGTGACATTCTTGACACAAATCTGCTGCCATCTACCAGGATGATGAAGATGAAACGAGTTGACTAGTTTCTCCATACAAGGAGGCGTCTTGAATCTGTCGTTACCAACAATGTTTTTTGCACAAAGTATTAAATAAATATTAGTAAATGTGTTCAATACTTTTTCCCTGTGTAATTTCAAATTATTTAACACCTTAATTTCTGTGCTTATTTGTTTTGTATGTATGAATTACTTGGGTTGTTACCAACATCTGGTAAAAATGTCATGTCAATTGGAAATATATTTAGTGAGAAAAATGGTGACGTGGTCAATACTTATTTCACGCGTTGTGTATATACTTTTTCAAAGTGTTAGGGGGACACGTATTTATCACAGTAAAAAGCCAAACAAAAACTTAAACTTCAGTGAGGAAGCATAAGCGATTGTGAATGTATGTCACCTGTTTTGGTACAAATGAAAGTAACAACAGGTTCACTTGGAGAGGCAACAGCAAGACAACCCATTAAAAGGGAATGGTTTTGTGAATACGACAGGAGGAGATGTGGCCCCATTGCGGAGCATGTCATTTTTTTTTTTTTAAACACTTTTAGTAGTAGGCCAAAGGAAGTCAGAAAGATGCAGGCAGTGGTCGGTACACAGACATTCAACAGACCGGGCTAGGGTAGGTGTTAAGAAGGCTCCGGCGAAAGTCCAAATCTGGAACAGGCTAAATCAGAAGGTGGTCGAAGAATGTGTTGAATCTATACAGACGTTTTTAGAAAAAAACTTACTACATTGTAAAATATACCTAACAAAGAACAGGTACTCAGAACTGTGCTACACAGTGAAGGGGAGCAAACAAACATGTGATTAGTAGTCAGGTGATTGGGAGGGGTGCTGGGTTCGTGGTTAATGGGAACATGGGATCTGGGGACTGGGTTGTCTTGGTGATGTGATTGGCTGCGTAAACTGAGCGTAGAGCTATTCCAGGTGTTAGCCACAGACAATTGCCCTCTCCTTATACTTCCTGACTGATAAATCTCTAGTTTTGCATTTTGCTTGTTTCCTTTTCCCTCATGGTAGCATGAGGTGGTACCTGCAGCTCATTTAGGTTGCACAGGTCGTCCAGCTCCTCCAGGATGGCACATACATACATGCTCTTTGCAAGAAGGTTTTCTGTGTCTCCCAAGACTGCCTCAAGAGCATAAAGGAGATACCAGGAGAGAGGCCGTTACACAAGGATAGCTGGACAGGGTGGTAGATGGGCATCAACTTAGAAGCTGGACCAGTATCTGTTCCTTTTTGCAAAGAGGTACAGGAGGAGCACTGCCAGATCCCTACAAAATGATCTCCAGCGTGCTACAAGTGTACATGTTTCTGACCAAACTGTCAGAACCTGTCTCCATGCAGGGCCTGACGAGATTGAATCCAGCACTCAGTCGGTTGGGGATTTTCAGCAAATTACACTATATAGAGTAAAGATTTTGAGCTTTCATATATCTCATTCATCGAAACCCCATGTGTGATTTAAGTGTTCCCTTCATTTTTTTGAGCAGTGTATTTCCTTTAATTGAGGGCCTAGAAAGCAGGAGGTTCTGTCCTCCTAGCAGGAAGGAACAGGAGGTCTCTGGTTCTGTGCAGCAGTTTTATACTGTCCACTGTACCATCTACACTGCACCACCTCTATTTTTATTACACACACACCACACACACACATGCACACACTGATATCTCTCAACACCTCTACAACTCAACACCTACCCGCTTCAGCTTAATGTGTGAAACCTGCAGACGAAATGTGAAACTGGCCCAGCTAAGCATATATGGACAGACACCACGTCCTCATCCTGGTTCTGTCAGAAAGAAAAGATAGAAGGACCTAGTAGAGTCCACCCATCCCCTACCACTTCTACTCCTAGTAGATTCCACCCATTCCCTCCCAACCCCCCCCCAAAAAACCCTTATGACTGGGTTGGGAACCAGTTTTACTACTTGTTTAGCAAGATAACATATTCCTCAAGAGAAACATATCCTCCGTGTGTCATTATGTCACGACCTGTTGTAATTGACTGGTCATTTGTTGTTTTCAGGATGCAGCACTTCAAACAGAGCATCATGTTCATGCATGAGTCACGGCTGAAAGGAGAGGGATGTCTGGTCCACTGGTGAGATACTTCAGAAGGTCTAAAAACAAATTGGTATTTTGCGCTTTATCGTAAGGGTTCAGAAATGTGTGACAACAGTGTGACTACAGTAAGCAACAGATAAATAACCAGCCACCATTCTATTCTTGAACTTCCCCAAACAACTATCTGGATTTGAATGCATTGTGTGTTTTAACAATCTAGCTCTAGTGAGGTTGAGGGTCTTATGAGAAATACAGAGGAAGATATTTCTTCATATGAATTTTGATTATGTTTCTGCAAATCACGCTGTTGGACTTTTGATTCAATTTGGTATACTGTCCATGAATACAACCAAGAAAAATCAAACAACATAAGTCGATAAAGGCAACCAAATTTATCAAATCACAAAACAAATCTACAATTTTGGAACCTTCTTTGCAGTTGCACATGGACACAAAAGCATTTTTTATAATAAAATATATTTATGTAGCCCTTAACTGTCAGTCTCTTACTGGGAATCATTTTTGTGTAATTATATACCATTATGTTGCAGCCTTGCTTGTGTGTACTGGATCAGTCCTGTTGCAGAATCCATGTTCGTTTTAACTCCAGCTTTAACCTCACGTTTTTCTTGAGAATGTTCTAGTACAGTATGGACTTTCTAGTGCAGTATTGATGTTACACTGGGGTCCTTAGAAACTTATAAGAATTTGATGGGACCACCTGTCCTGTTTAGATTGCATCAATGATCTTTCTTCTGAGGGCCTCTGATAGATCTTTTGATGTTGGCATGGTTTGGTAACTCACACCCATATGGTAATGACCAAACCAGACCAGTTGTCTAATCCTTATGGAAGGCTAGACTCTCTGAAGTTACTTTAATGATTTTCTAGTAATTTGCACCTGTTTTGGTGCATCTTATTCAATTTTTTTTACACTTTGTTATGGTAAAGATGTGAGTGTACCTTTCCTCATCAGGAAGTACAGTTTATGATTATTTTAATTAAATAAATGGTTTCAGAGTTTTTATTTTTGTGTGTGATTTGTTGAATTTAGGTTTGCTGATCAACAAATGGGGTTGTAATTTTCCTGAAATATCCATGCTTTTGAATGTTTGCAAGAACTCCATCCACCCGGTGTAGTGACTTTTTCGCATGACTATATTTTCAGAGCCGTGTATCCTGTCCTACTCCATATCTTCTTAACTGTCCACGTCTCTCCCCCGGCAGTCTGGCAGGAGTGTCTCGCAGTGTGACGCTGGTGGTGGCCTACATCATGACCGTGACCGGCCTTGGCTGGAAGGAGACTCTGGCTGCCGTGAGGGTGGCTCGTCCCTGTGCCAGCCCCAACCTGGGCTTTCAGCGCCAGCTAGAGGAGTTTGAGACCAACCACTCTGACCAGGTCAGTTCAAGGTGGTCCGCCTGGGTAAACCGGTGCGATTATATACAGTCACTGAGTTGGAATAAAAAAAAAAGAGTTGTTTTGTCATCACCTATGAAGTGTGTTAAGTATTAAAATCCTTAAGAAAGAGGAGTTGGAGTTGAGGAAGCGAATGCACGTTATTCAGTGGACAAGACTGTTGACACCTGTTGCTATGGCTTTTGTAGTACAGGGAGTGGCTTCGGCAGGAGTACAAAGAGAATCCTTTCAATGACCGGGATGACATCCGCGTTCTGTTGGCCACCAGTCTCAGACCTAACGGGGTGGATGTGAAGGTGAATGTTGAACCACCCAGCCCTCCAGGAGTACCGGGTACCTGAGACCCCCGTATCCAGGTCTAAAGGCTTGCAATGTAGCCACTATGGCCCTGAGAAGGGGGAGGACTTTCCACTTTGTCAGTACACTGTTTTTTTATCTTGTAAATGTATACTTCTGTTGTGATGCATTATGTTTCCACGTGAGTGTTTTTGTGCAATAATAAAATGATTACAGTCATTGTGAGACAAAATGGTTTTTAACTAATATGTATAAATGGGTCTTGAGGACCTCTGCTGAACACTATGTTGATGTCTGGCAAAAACAGAGCCAAACTATGTCAGGAAAAAGTTTTAATTGTTACCAAGTTTTAATTGTTACCACTACTATTCACTGTTGTTACACCCCCAAGACACTGTAGTTCACGGTTTTATTGTCACTACCACAACATACTGTAGTTGATTTTATATTTTCACTGCCAGGACACACTATGGTTAACTGCTTTATTGTCCCTACCAAAACACTAGTCCACTCTTATTGTCAGTACCAAAACACACTGCAATCCACTCTTTTATTGTCAGTCCAAAACACACTAGTCTATTCTTTTATTGTCACTACCACACCCGCAATGGTTTACTGTTTTGTTGTCACTACCACAACATGCAATAGTTTTGTTTTATTGTCACTACCAAAACACACTGTAGTTTACTGTTTTATTATCACTAACACAACACACTATGGTTTACTGTTTTATTGTCACCAGCACAACACACCATGGTTCACTGTAGGTCTCCATTCCCTTGTGGGCTTCATAAGGAAACAAGAACCAGGTGGAGAAGGAAAGGGACAATTATGTGTGCTGTTAGCATGTATAGCACAAAGCATTATGCTGACACTAGTGGTTCAGGCTTGCATTCCTTGGATCCAATGGGATACTTTTGCTTATAATTCAGAATGAACCTCAGCATCTCACATTGGCCCTATGGGAGAAAGCCCCGCCTTCATCTGTTTGTTTAGATATTGTTAGGAGTAAGGAGGCTTGTGCTATCTATTTTCAATAAAAAAAACGAATAAAGGGCATGTTTTTATGAAATAATCCTCACTCATGCATCATAAACCACATTTTCAAGGGGTGGATCTGAAAATAAATAGTCATTTTAAAGTAGTAAGTTTTTACTTTTCTCCTCTTCCAAAACAAACTCTTATTTGGGTGTCATATTTGTACCCTTCACACCTCATTCACTAGCCTCATAACACATCTGAAGCACTGCAAGGGTAAGGTGAAAATATCCAATATGGATGTCAACAAGTACATTTGGTGGAAGTGTTTCTATATCAGCCAAAAATAAAGGGACAATAAACGTTGCAATGTTGTCATTGTTTGTCTGTTAAAGTAAAAATGTTTCTCTGTCCCCCAAATAACACAAATTACTGAAAAGGTTTGTGTCAGCATGATACAGTCACTAAAGAGGGTTTACTATATATGTCCCCATCCACAGGGCACAAAGGTTCACCAAATGTTTTGAATTGGCTGTAAATTATGTGAATCAAATGCTATGACCTTCTAAAGGGGTTGCCAGATATCAACCCAACTGAACACCAACGAGAATCTTTTGAATGACGCTCCCTTTTAAAATCTTCAAAACACAAAATAAAAGAATATCTTTTGGAAGGATGATGTTCCATCCCTCTGGTAAAGTTCCAGACTTGTAGAATCCATGCCCAGGCACTATGGTGGAGTGCTGGCAACTGGTTGTGGCCCAATCCCTTTCTGAAACATTTCATGTTGATTTTTCCTTTAATTTGTCACCAGTCTGTGTGTTGGTAAGAGAGGTCTCAAATGTCATGTTAATTTGTTCATTGTATTGTTGTATCTGTCACACAAAGCTGATCAATGAGATTTAACATTTCACAGTTAATGTTGTTCTGGTTAGTTGGTCTGATATCCACCACATTAAATAACGTGTTGTTATTCATGATGCAATGGGAAAGGATTAGCCAGACCACAGATCTGATGTGTTTTCCTCTCTTTTTCCGGGTCTATTTCCTGTTTGTATGGTCGGTAAAGGAAGCCTTACATGACCTTAGTAATAACAATATTTTGAGACACATCTAATTGTCACCATTGGAGGGGTAGAGAGGGCATGCAGTGAGTGCACCTGGATATGAAAAGGAAACGTATTTCATTTGTTAGTTACCTTCCTATGTATAGATCCCCTGAAACGGCATCAACTCTATGAAATTAGACCCAGTCATTATGTATACATTACAGTACCACTAGAGGGCAGCAGTCTTGCCATATAATAACTAATTTAGGTTGTATTGTAGGCTAGTTTGTGAATGAAAGGATACCCGCGATGTAAAATGCTTATTTTTCATACCTTAAGAATTCTTATTACAGATTATGATTTCAAATCATAACAATCATATAAACTCAATAAATACATGTTTTGTTATTTTATAATACAATTTGACTAGCCTATAAACCTAAATGTAGACGTATTATAACGGAATATATTACGATTTTGGGGAGTTTCTGTTTTTATAGAGCGCAGGTAGGATAATTGTTCCATTACATGGCTGCGTCTTAGGCTTGTGTTTGCCGCTCGAGAGGGATTCCCCATCCGATTACTGTAGACTACTGTAGGTTGTTCTCGATAAGCTTCAGAGAAATGTGGCGCAGCACGCATATCCCCTATTCAAGCGAAGACGCTACCTCGGAAGGCTCCTCCCTATTTGGCCTATAGAAGTGACAATATTTAAGAATAGGGCATCCCGTGCTCTTGAGGTCAGTGTCAGTGAGATCGATTTCATCTAGTCAGAGACGCTCACATGGTTAGAGGTAAGGAGTTTGTAGACAGTTCTGAAGTTGATGCTTTGGTGTTGATGCACTTCTTTGCATAAATGTAATTAGAACTTCGTTTTTCCGATTGCAGTTATAAACTTACAAAACATAAATATAATTAACGATGCAAATGCATTAGTTTGGCTGTTTCTATTAGATTAAAAAAGTAATTACAACAACGAATTGTTATGTTTCTGCTTGTTTACTCTAAAAGCTCTAAACTAACCATTGATAGACTAATTTCCTGTAAGCACGGCATATTTTATAGAGCTAGACTTCCCTGATAACATTAATCTCTAGCATGAACTGACATTGGTTTCTGTTGTATGATAAGGCACTCATTGCTTCCCATATCGTAATATTTCCATCCTTTTACTGCATGCGCTTTTTGACAGATATGAACTTAGGGGAGGACAGCGGCGTGTCAGTGAGTTGTGGCAACGGGAAACTTAGACAGTGGCTTATCGATCAGATTGACAGCAGTAGGTATACCGGACTGGTTTGGGAGAATGACGAAAAAAGCATTTTCAGGATCCCTTGGAAACATGCTGGTAAACAGGATTACAATCGAGAAGAGGATGCTGCACTTTTCAAGGTGCGTAAGGAACGACCCAACACTCATTTCAATGTACCCCCCCCCCCCCCCCCCCCCCCCCCCCCCCCCCCCCCCCCCCCCCCCCCCCCCCTTGGCTGATGGACGTTGAATATAGTGGTACGAATACTCTATGGAGATCTTCTAGCTCCATCAAATGTATCTTGTTAATCTCTGGGCCTCTTCTACTTGATCATGTGTGGTTTACTTGATTTACTAGCACAGTATGTCAACTGAGGATTTTTGTTTAAGCAATGAAGGTGTTCAAAGCAAAGACCATGACATCCCTACTAACAAGTCTGTATTTTGTTGTTGTTAATCATAGGCCTGGGCGTTGTTTAAAGGGAAACACAGGGAAGGAGTGGACAAACCAGACCCCCCCACATGGAAGACCAGACTGAGATGTGCTCTAAACAAAAGCAATGACTTTGATGAGCTGGTGGATCGAAGTCAGCTAGACATTTCAGACCCTTACAAAGTCTACAGAATCATACCAGAGGGTGCAAAAAGAGGCAAGTTTGATCTAACTTCCAAATTCAAGTCCCAAGTGTAAACTGCAGTGGGAAACATACTGTTTTTTAGTACTTTACACTTAGACGTATACAGGTGACTGGGAGTCCATATTCATTACTTAATAACAACAAGTTACAACTGCAATGCCATGCCAGAAGAGGGCTTCTGATCAGTGCCCCTCTAGAACAATCGCCAGCTTCGGTACTGGATGGCCCTTTACTCACCTAAATAAGCAGACATGCACACATAGCCGGCAATGTTTCGTTTTGCCTCCGTTGTCTGGTGAGGCAGGAAGCAGAGAGGAAACCGATGCATGTACCAAAAAGGCCCCTGGGCTTTTTTTAGGCTTTGGTTACTCACTGCAGAACGCACAATGTACAGACTTAACCTCCAGGCTTAAATAACGACGGATGAGTGCTTCACCATCTGCACAGCCTTGTGTCACTCTCATTTTGGCAACCTTAGCTAGGAGTGCCTCTTTGGAAATAAACCTGCAACCGGCGGTGGCAGAGACACTTGTTGTACAAGAATACGGTTTCTGCATTGTAAGTGTTAATATAACATTAAGCTCTGTTGAAAGGGCTTTGGCTGGCAATAGTGACTATATTCACAGGTCTTCCCAACTGAGAAAGGTATATTTTAAAATATGAAGAGAAATGTGTTTCTCTGCCCAGATGTAGCTTGTGTAAGATTCAAGATTGTAGAATGTCGGGCAAGGTATTTATTTATTTGTAAAATAAAGACCTCGTATGTAATAGCAGTCTATTAGTTGATGAAACAGTGGATGCAGAGGAAGTCCAATTCTGATGTTATTTTGGGTATTTTGATCACATCAGATCTTTTCACATTAGTACTTTTTTTAGAACTGATCTGATTGTTCAAAATACCAAATTGTTTGTAGAAAAAGATGTCAGTCTGGGCCCCTATCCATAACTATTGACAGTGAATGATTGGTTATTCCACAAAAAGGATCATGCATAGTTGAAAACTGGCTTTATGGGAGTAAACTTTGTAAAAAAATGTACATCTGCTCACCCATGATATGTTTCTTTTCAAAAATGATGTTTTCCTTATATTTAGCATGCTCAAATGTTTTTTGTATGTACATTTTCCAAATACAAAACGGTATACCTTCATGTGGGGTTGCCGAAGGTAGCCAAACCGTTAGACCGTCTCACCAGGGTTGTTCTGTATCTGAACAAGACTGTTACTTCAAATTTCTCCCCAGGTCCTTGCTGTAAAAGGGACTGTGTTCCCAGTTACTGATTAAATAGTATGCTATATCAGCCAGTACTGCCTGGCCAAATGTTGTGTGACTGATTCAATCAATCAATCAATCAAGTTTATTTATAAAGCACAATTCATGCATAGAAGCAATTCAATGTGCTTTACAAGACAAGACATTAAAAGAGAAATAAAAGAGAAATTAAAATGAATTAAAAGAGACATTTTATAACCAACAGTCTATCTAGAACGTGTCCTTGTGTGATTGACTGATACTCAGTAATATAGTTCCATGTTGCTTACATCTCTTTTTTCAGTGTACTTAAATGTATAAACGTTATGATTGAAGTGTATTTGCATATACAGCATAGGTCCTGCGTTTGGGTTTGTGGAGGACAAAACACAGGTAGGAGGGGCCACCGTCTAATCACGCACTGGACAATAACGTGTTGCCCGATCATCCCTTCGTTTAATGTAGGCTCCAAGATGGCCGACACAGCGTCTTCACAGATGGGCTCAGTGAACAGCTACCCCATGTACTCTCTGTACTCATCTCCACCAAGCCAGGTACAGGCAACGTCCGGCAGCATGTCCGTTTGGTGCTCTCCACAGCCCACGACCCCCTGACCGCAGTCTGTCTCCTCTCGCCTGGCCCCCCCAGGTGTCCGGGGGTTACATGGTTTCCCCGGAGAGGAAGGACTGGAGAGAGTACAGCCAGACGGTGGAGCCGCAGCATCAGCAGTCTCAGCACCACCAGACACCGCACACCGAGCTGCAGTACAACCAGGGCCACTACCCCCTCAGCCGACCCTGGCACACGGATAACGGTGAGACCTGCCCAGGGAACCGGGTGATCACTGATTAGAAACCAAACCCTGCTGGACGGTTTCACTGTTTCGCAGTATTAAAGCCCTTTAATATAAGACCACGGGGTAGAGGTCTGTGCTGACATCGTACTTCACTAGTTCTCATGATGTTTTAAATAAAGAGGGCTAAACCAGTGCACTGCGGGGTATTTCAAACCTGGTAGGTTGGCCCTGAAGTCTGGCTTTAAGTTGTGGTACAGGAGAAGACAATGTTTATGGCTCTAATTGTGTCATGCTTAAGGACAGCCCCCCCGCTGTGGCATACTGGCCATATTCCCTCCAACTATTTAAGCTACCATACTGTTTAAGTACACACTGTAGCAGAGGGTAGGCTAAGGTCATTGTATGGGGGAGATGGGTATCTTATATAGGGGGACTAAGTGATTACTCTGAAAAGGGGGTACGCGATTGGACGAAATAAAAAAACTGTCTAATTGGAATGATGGCAGTAATGACTCATTTCCTAAAGAAGATATCATTGATTGTATTTACAGTCTATAGAGGTTTTATACACATTAGATTTTTAAATAGCCTTTAAAATATGAGACCTTAAACCGACTGTGTAATACAATAGTTGAATGTTCAACTTTTTGTCCTATCGTCCACTAATTTGAGTCAGTGAATGAATGTGCATTGAATACAATTAATGAAAGTCAGTTCATTCATCAAAATGTTTTAAATTATTCCTCCAATACCTGCTAGATATTGAAATTATTCCTCCAATACCTGCTTGCAAATGTTAAGTGCTGAAACAATCTTCAAATTCATTGTTTTAAACTATATGTTTATAGCAGTACAGGCAATTTTTCCACCTTACCATTATGACTGCCCTTTTACTTCATCATAACAAGTTTCATATCCTGTAATGTTTTCAGTCCTAAATCTAGATGTCTCACTGCTGGATCAGAGTGAAGAAGGCCTCACTTAGAGTTCCAGAGGACACTTTTGTCTTAGACAACAACATAGACCTAAAATAAATGTGAACGCACACACACATTACAGTACCAGCAAACCCATGCGCACGCACACACACACACACACACTAAATGTTGACAGTAAAGGCTGTCACTTCTCCAAAAAATTTAGAGTTTCATTTAACATGCTTTAGTCAGGTTCCTCCTGAGATATATTTATGACAATGAGGTCTAATGTCATCCTTGTTATATGTACTCCGCAGTCATTTGTTTATTTGTTAACTTTATTCTTTTTATCTTTTATTTTCAGGTTATCAATTCACAGGCTCATTTTGTTCATACCCCTCCTCAGAGTCCCACCCCACAACGTTCCCGATGGAACAAAATATTTCTAACATTTCTGGTACAAACATATTTATTCTACTAAACACTAGAGG
Source organism: Novumbra hubbsi (assembly GCA_016801125.1). Taxonomy (NCBI): domain Eukaryota; kingdom Metazoa; phylum Chordata; class Actinopteri; order Esociformes; family Umbridae; genus Novumbra; species Novumbra hubbsi. Next base: position 15,740 of record JACXGK010006402.1, read on the forward strand.
CTGTTTCCATAGAAACATAGTCTCTAATCTTATTGTAAATGTATGATAAAAATTCCTAAAATTCTGTGTTTCAACAGAATATCCATACACTTTATCTTTGTATACACTTAACACAGTTAAATATATATATTTTTTTCAACAAAAAAAACAACTTTTGCTAAGTGGAAGGAATTGCAACCCCTTCCCGAGCACAATTTCATTTAAAATACCCGGTTGGTTACGTATCACGACTTCAAATGTGGAGGGAATTCACTTTACATCTTCTATTTGGAATTCTCCAACTCCCTCTCTGATTCTGTAGCTAAGGGCTGTTTTCATCTCCCCCCCAGACTTCCGCCTGCACGTCTCATTGTTCTACCGCGAATCCCTGGTCAAGAAGGTGACCACCTCTAGTCCCGAAGGCTGCCGGATCACCTCATCCTCCTGTTCTTCGTCTTCCTCCTCATCTTCCTCTCCCTCATCCCCCTGCCCGGAGGACAGGTTGTACAGCGGCGCGGAGACGGTGCTTTTCCCTTCCCCCTACCCCCAGTCCCAGAGGAGGGGAGCGGAGAAGCTACTCAATGTCCTGGAGAGAGGCGTGCTTCTGTGGTTGACGTCAGACGGGCTCTATGCCAAGCGATTGTGCCAGAGCAGAGTGTACTGGGAGGGCCCGCTTGCACCCTACACGGACAAACCCAACAAACTGGAGAAAGAACAGACGTGCAAGTTGTTTGACACCCAGCAATTCCTTACTGGTAAGAAACGGCACTTCGGTTATGAGACTGACGACACTGATTACTGCGGTGATAAGGGGTCCACTGAAGAATGTGAATACCCTTTTCTTGATTGACTGTTAGTGGGCCAGAAAGTGGGCCAATCTGTGGAGTTTCCATGAAACATCCCCCGCCCACCTCCTGTGGTCCACCACTTAACCTAAAGCTTGTGTTATAATGGAACATGCTCGTTCTTTCAGACCAAGGAATTTTTTGTGTGGCCATTTGTTTTTAGTGATTTTCTTTTTTAATAACCCACAGCACGACAGACATTTTAGGTGTGCGTTAGGTGTGTGTTGGCGTTAGGCCGGTAAACTCACGGTACGCTTTCCCCTCCATCCTTCCAGAGCTGCAGGGCTATGCCCACCACAGCCGCCCCCCGCCCAGGCTCCAGGTAGTACTGTGCTTCGGGGATGAGTACCCAGACCCCCAGCGCCAGACCAAGATGATCACAGCCCAGGTACGCCGATGGAAAGACCTCTTGTTATGGTCACAGAACTGTCACGGAACTGCCGAACCCGCCACTGTTCATTATCACACAAGTCCCAGAACATTTTCTACTATTTAAATGGTCCTTCTACCCAAACGTACTTTGTTGATTTGATGTTAAGTACTTGAGTTTATAACAGCTGGCCCTTGTATTTGCTGATAGTCATGATATTGATCCTTGTTTTGCAGGTAGAGCCGGTGTTTGCCAGAGACCTGTTGTACATCACGCAACAGAGCAGCAATCCTTATCTGAGGAGCTCCACAGAGAACTCCCCTCCCGTTCCAGGCGACTACCAGAGAACAGTGTATCACATGCAGGAGTAACAACGGGCCCCAATAGCCATGGAATTGACTGTAGATAGGCCGTTGAGATTAACATGCCAACTATTGACCAGTTGACAACATATTCAGATCTTGGAATGAAATGCCACACTGCCATTTCAACATCAACATTGCGCCTCCATTATTGTTGTGAAGTTGGTCATTATTATAAGTTTGTACAGCCTTACAATTCTTTTCCGTAGGGATTTTTTTATTTTTATTAAAGAATGTGAAAATGTGAATACTTGAATAGTTATCAAATTGGTGCTGATACATTTGTGTTAATATCATTCACGTGATCCGGGAATGTATTTTCCTACTGATGCCTTGACAATGGACTGTTTTCTTACAATTGGTTTCACTCATTAAAACTTTCACTCCAGATCTGGCCACGGTTTACGTACTTTTAGCAAAACTGTTACATTTCCGATCAAAATATTACATTAACAATATGAAAAAAATGCTACCTGATATCTGTCCTGGATGCCATAAACGCTGGATGCATGTAGATATCTGCAGAATATTGCCAAGGATGAATCATGCGTGTGAAGTGTAAACCTTTTTGTAGTAAAGTGCAGGAATAACTTGTAGTTTCATTTTGTGTATTCTGAAATCACTTTGGATTAAAAATAAATGTACAGTAAATAGGTTCCTTTCTTGTTTTGTCAAGGAATGTTTGTTTATTGATCAAATTTAAGGAAACATCTTGTATCAACATGAAACATATTGTAATGCTATCTGTCAGTGTTTTTAAGCGTTTATGTTATGACTGCCAGTTTTCAGATTTTGAGAGGACTTTTGTAGTGTTATGGTTAAATAGGTTGTTTTTCTATAGTCGCTTTATTGTGTTTTGGATGTGAGATTACCTGTTTTGCAAAGCAGCATGTTGGTAAAGAGAACAGTGTGAACAGATTTAAAAAAGTGAACTAAGTATTGGATGTGTGTGTAACCCAAAAACTCTAAAAGATGTTGATGCAGGTTCTCCATTCGTCCTTGATATGTTGTTTATGTGAATCATCACTGCTCTATTAGGTACTGCTGTGCATTAGTCTATTAGAAGTGAAAGAGTTCTGCAGTCATCTTCTTGTGAAGTATGTGGGGGGTGATGGGAAATGTCCTGAAGTAACCCAAAATGCCTCGTACTTTCTGATATTGGTTTGGGAGAGCAGAGGGACTTGCACACAATGACAGATGTATGTGTGTGTAAGTGCATGTTGAAGTATGTGTGTGTGTCAGTGTATGTTAGGGTGCATGTGTGTTTGTGTATGTTAGTGTGTCTGTTAGTGTTTGTAGGTGTGTGTTAGTGTGTATTAGGCTATGTGTGTTAGTGTATGTTAGGGTGTGTGTGTTAATGTTTGTTAGAGTATGCGTGTTACGGTATGTGTGTTAGTGTATGTTAACGTGTCTGTTGGCGTATGCATGTGTGTGTTAGGGTATGCGTGCGTTAGTGTGTGTTAGGGTATAGCACGGTGAGAGTATAGAGGATGCGGTTTGGGGGTGGAGGTTGGGGGCTGGGGTACAGGGACCAATGTGAAGTAGAGGGCGACTGACTGAAGCAGGAAACACCAGAGACAGGTGCACAGGAAGTGGAGTAGCCCTCAAGAGAAATGAATGCGTAAAAAAAAGACCAATTATATTTGAATGAAGAGTACACATGGATCCTTGGCCTCACACAGAAAACATGTCTTATGACCCACAATAATCTATACCAAACTGAATGGGATTCAACTTCATTCAATTGTGCATTTCATTATTATTTAAAACATTTCTTTTGGCTCTGTCATTGTGTTGTGGATTATGGCTGGAGAAACATTTTCTCTTGCTCTTGACTTGCCATAGTATGTGAAACGGTAGCTAGGGCACCTAGGAATGTTCACTGTATTCTTGGTAAGCCACTTCCCTATAAACCTGGTTATTGTCCTGTTAAATGATGATATTCTCTACCAGTGTCTGAAGTAAAACACACTGATACAGAGCAGCAATCCTTATCTGAGGAGCTCCACAGAGAACTCCCCTCCCGTTCCAGGCGACTACCAGAGAACAGTGTATCACATGCAGGAGTAACAACGGGCCCCAATAGCCATGGAATTGACTGTAGATAGGCCGTTGAGATGAACATGCCAACTATTGACCAGTTGACAACATATTCAGATCTTGGAATGAAACGCCACACTGTCATTTCAACATCAACATTGCGCCTTCATTGTTATGGTGAAGTTGGTCATTATTGATTACGTTTGTACAGCCATAAAAGTGTTTTCCGTAGTAAATAATGTATTTTTATAAAACAATGTGAAAAGTGAATTCTTTGCAAATTGGTTGCGATGCATTTGTTTTAATATCATTCAAGTGATGTGGGGAGAGAGTTGGGAACCACAGATTTAGTAGACTTCCAGGGGTGAGTATACATTTTCCCTCTGGCCCCCATGGGAATCGAACCCAGCCCTGTGGTGTCCATTCCTAAACAGTTGATTCAAAAAGGCAATTGATGTGTCTATGTTAAATACATAATCTTCTATGTGATTATTGATGTCTTGATGTATTGATGTGATGTCACTTAAAGCTTTCCCCGTCAACCAATCACTGCCCTTCTATTCCTCCATTCTTTCTGGTCTTTGTTTTTATGTGATTTTCCGGTCAACGGGCAGAGATGCAATGCAACCAGCTTGTAAATAAATGCCTGAATGCATGGGTCCCGGACAATTAACTCTTGTGAGTGATTAATGTGCCAAAATGTGTCCCATGGCATCAAAACCACTTTGAAACAACATTATTACACACCCAGCTCAAAATTAGTGGTTTTAAAGAATGTATTATTTGCAGTATTCTCCCTTTACAACTACATATGGAAGGGGGGAGCACCTATTCAATCCAATGTGAGAACATAGTGGTACTATTTTAATAGCTTTTTTGAGACAGTGTTTTACTCCTTTAATGATAAGACAATGTGGTCAATGAGTCATCGCACTCATTCTGTCTTAGAATGAAGTTCAATAAATATGGTTGCCTTCTTATACCGTTTTGTTCTTGTCACAGTCTGTCAGAATTTTCAGTTTCTCACGTAGTTTACCATTATTGCATTGCTCTGCGAACATGTAAAAGTAATATACACCTCCCATACTAGGAATCAATGTAATCAGTTTTGTCTACTGTTGTTGGGGAGGAAGCTGTTATCACGAATGGTTTCCCCTTTGCTACTGGATGCAATGAAGGACTTACCCATGAAAAATAATTTCCACTAACTCCACTAACACAAGCCGGAAGAACAGCATAACTTCACTATCTAGGCTTTGTAGCCTTTTTAATAACCAGAAACAATATCTAAATGTTTTTCTGACAATGATATGATAAAGCATTAAACAGAAATACTGATAATGTTTTGAGCAGAGTAATGATTTATACACCCAATGTATGACACTGACAGATCGCTGATATTAGCTGTGTGACGCAGATCAAGCTGTTTTATTTAGGGTAATGTACAAACTAACTGTCAAGACGAGGCTGTCAGAAAAGCATCATCATTGTCATGTTTCACTGGTGAGAAACCATACCTGTTCCCCATGACTTGAAACCGGTGGCTAGGGTACAGGGAAGAAAAACTATGTGTGGTCTGTAGTATGGGACTAGGCCCGCAAAGGCAGGTTGTTTCCCTTCCTACTCTAAGCTAGCATCTCACAGTGAGAAGCTTTCCTTTTGCTTATCCAGACTACTATTAGTTTGTTGAGCATCTCTAATAGTGAACAATGCTATTTACAGGTGGACAACACAAATGACATGACTACACAGAGTTATGGAGTAATATACAATAGCGTGAACTTTGGTTAGACAGCTCTGTATGTTCAACTTTGATGAAACAGTACTGTACATTGAACTTGGATTCAATCGTTTTTCACATGAAGTGGAAGGTTTGTCCAGTGGCCAGATTATCTGACCAGTGACTGAAAGGTTGCTGATTGTGTCCCTTGAGACGAGAGAGTGACAAATCTCTGAGCAAGACAGTCAGCTCCAGTAACTCTTAGTTTGTTGCTTCATGTGAATGTGTTCTTAGTCCCACTTAAAATTAGACAATTCTCAAAACATACTGGCAGTTCTGTCCTCAACCGTGTTGTGCATTGAAGGGATGAGGATCCTGTTTTGTTTTGTCCAGAGTTTCGGTCCTTGCAAGTTACTTCCTTTACTCTTTAACCACGGTACTTTCAGGGTGGGTCCTCAAAACCAAACTCATGGATGGCTTGGTGTGAAGGTGAAAGCCCAATCCCTTCCTCCTCTTTCAATCATTTGTGTTCATTTCCGGAGCAAAAACTATTATTTAGTGAACAAAATATAACAAGTTCCAAAGTAAACTATTAATTATCATTACATTTCTCAGTTGTTTTCCTCACTGTTACACTTAAATTTCAGCACAATATATACAATATTAGGGGTAGTGTTGGATAAACAATCAATTGTGTCATCCAAAGGTTTCCAAAATTGCCCTCGCAAATATTCAAGCATGCAACATTTCAGTTACTGATTTCATTCTCTTGACCAGTATAACAGCCAGCAGTATGCTGTAGAATGATACCATATCAGCACGATCATGTCTCAAAGCTAACACCATGGTCAACATTTACATTTCTTCAGAAACTAGTTTCTACCATTGGATATAGGATGCAATGCCATGGCTATTTTTAGCTACGATGGCAATCCCATGGTTGTAGTGGTGCAGTGGTAAAACTATTGGTGGTTGAACTACTTTACTAGACCTTTGGTGTAGCAAATAAGTACACCTGCAATATTCTTTACCCGACCTGCTAGCAGTACACTTTTCATAGCATTGGTGGAAATTAAAAGGCAATTTGTACAGCCGAGCTAAGGTCATTAAAAGATAAAAGGCAAAAGATAGATCTTTTGACAGAATATGATAATTGAAATTAAACTATGATTTTTATTGACCCTTTTTATTGAAATACATACGCCAGAATCTTTATGAAATTAATTCATCAGCATAGATTTGACATTTTTACATTTGAGCAATTTAGTAGACCATAACCCCACATCTCCTCTTGTTGATATTTTTGAGCATTGGGAGCTTCACTTGTGTGTTTTGAATAATTTTCCTGTTGCAAGATCAATGTTTGGTTTTGTTTCAGCTGTTTTAAAGATGGCCTCACATTATCCACAATAATTCTCTAGCTCAAAATGAAAGGACAGTGTTGTAGCTTTGGTCTTTAACCATTGTCAAGTTTTGTGTGATGTTCTTACATATTCACATGACTGAAGTTAATATGATTATCAGTGAATTATGAGGTATGTATGCTGTAAAGAGAATGTGTTAGATTACAACCAACTACACAGAAGTATGCCTGATAATATTTGTTTACCGTACATAATTATTATTCACCCAGTTAGTCCCTATCATCACCTTTATTGTTTATAAAGGTTTATAAATGTATATCTCATTGGGACGTACAGTAATATAATACTTCATTTGGAAGAATGTTGTTCTGAAATCCCTTTTAATTAGCCAGAGTATCTGTTGTGAAATTTTTATCCATAGGTTTGGCATGTCACAATAATAAATGAATATAAAATTCAGAAATCATGGTGCAATATTCAGATGATGAAGGTGCATATGTCTGAAAACGTTTTTTGGAGCTCCTATAGATCGCAACACATCGGTAACGTACCAAAAATGTAACCAGTAAGAGTGGACAGACTTAAGTACGTTTTCTAGAGTTTACTCTTTGCTAGCATTTTTATAAATTGTGTTTAGAACTACAAGGTAAATTCAGTCTCCTACCTAATAGCGTTTCCTACCACAAACATGCTGCATCCTGTCCCAATATTGTTTAATGGGATCTTGCTGGGTTGCGACTGGCTCCGCCCACCTCTTATCCCAGGATCTGCATATAAGCATAATTAGCCTCACCGTGGAAATGACAGCTTGTGGGCTGACTTGAATAAATAATATAAACACTTTTCTTTACATCAAGGCCAAATTAACCAGGCTGGCCTATTCAAAACGCTAACAGCTTCGCATTTTAGAACTATAGTTTAAACCAATATTTTTAGCATATATACGCTCATGGTGTTTCTTGTAAAAGTCTGTGTCTGACCCCCAGTCATTCTTACTTGGTGTGTGTGTGTGTTTGTGGGGGGACCACTAGAATGGCTGTAAGGTCTTGACATTTAAGTCAACAGGGGAACACATGTGACTCTCCCACCTACACAGTCTGTAATAACCCATTTAGATCAGTGACTCTCACACATAGGACTGGCTCCTTACACATTGACATAACATTTTATTACCAGAGAAACCGTCCCAAAAGCATGACTTACTGACTCAAATGAATCCTCTTTAACCCTTTAGAATTTCTATATAGAATTCTAGAATGCTGCTGTAGATTCTCCAAAGTAAATGATTCCAAATTCGAACAAAGCAGTTCACACTCGACACCACAAAGTATTGGGAATATAGGTTTCCAACCTAGATTTACACTTTCTAAACCTGTCCCTCTCCATCCACTTCCCTCGTCTTCATCCACCTCTCACTTGTCCTTCTGTTCTCCTTCGTTCTCCACCTCTCCCTCCACCTCTAACCTCCACCTCTCCCATCCCTTCCTTATCCTCTGTGAGCATAGTAAACACAAACGGACTAGTTTTGCGGACTTCATAAAATCAATTTCAGCATGAGGAGATGAAGCTTGCAATCACTTGAGGTCCACTGCTAATGTGATCATGTGGGCTCAGAAATCCCAAGACATTATACTTTTTATAGATAATAGGTACGTGGCTCATATTTGGCTGATTCAGCACATTGTCATGAACAAGTGACAATGCTGGAAGCAAAGCACAATGTTATCACTCATTGCTAGCTTGTGAAAGTGACAGTTCATCGCCCCCACAAGCGAAGTAAACAACAAGGTAACAAAATAGTTTTGAGGGGAAGTAAAACATAACTCACCAGTCCATCCTTTTACATCTGAATTCATTTTATTTAGACTTTATAATGGGCTTACTGTATAAAAGTTTGTATTATTGCCCTTTTCTGGCCTGCAAATCATTCCTGGTCAAATTGGTCCACGACCAACAGGTGTGTCCTCCCCTGAGTCTAACAAGGTTACATTTTAAGTGCTTCGAGCGTATCGGATCCCTGTTTGCATTAAGCGCAAGGGGGACTGGCGATGTTGAGCCCAGCAAAGGACGTGGATGATGTAGGACCGATAAGAAAACCAACCAGAACTCTTTATTTAGCAACCGTGTGGCGTTGCACGACAATCCGCATGTAGAAACAGCGTGTTCTGTGATTTTGTGATGTTTACACAAATGTTATTGTTAGAGGGACAAGCCAGTGTATGGCCCTTACAGTTCTAAGCGGTTAATAACTGAAAATGAAAAGATTTAAATAAGATAAATACACCTTATTGTTTTTGTATCAACGACTACATCATGACTTCACAATAGATTTGTCCCGCGATTTTCCTTTTAACATAGAACTGAAACTGTCTTTACGGTGTGGGTGAGTCAGTTTCGAACCAAAGTCTGTTAATAATGCCAGTTACTCACATTTACTCACATCTTAGAAAAAAATCCTGACTTTCGCTTGCTTAGAAATAGCTGTTTTGTGGATTGTTAAGGCAATGACAAATGACTTGATTCTAACTATAACATTAGGCCGCTTTTTGTATTAAACTGTTTGGCAGGCTACTAGGGCTATTATTATTTAGTAGAAGATAAAACTGCCCCCAACTGATGAACAGTTCTTGATGGTCACTTATTTGAAGGATAAAAGGAACTCAAATGAAGTACTTGCTCAGCATCTGTAATCTGTCACAAAAGTATTCACTTTTACTATACAAGGTCTTACAACAAATGAACATCTTTGACTGATTGACACTGCAATGATTATTAGTACATTCTTGGACAGTTAGGCTGCAAAGAAACACTGAGTTTCAGATTTGCCACCACTGATCCTGATAATGTTGTGTAGGATCACTTGGATCAAAACCACAAAAGCAGCCAAAGTCTAAAAAAGAGGTGTGGCAAATCATGACTATATCACTAATATAATAAGCCATCATGATTTTCAAAGCAAATTGCTTCACGTTTGCATTTTAAGAGACACATTGTATAACACTGTGTACTCCAGTGTTATACAATGTTTTTTTCAAACCCGTTCTGTTTAGACGAATGCCCTTAAACAATATTCTCATGTCGCCTAAGAACTTTGTACAGTACTGAATTCAAGCTATATCTCACCTACAGCAAATTAATTGCAAGGTGGTGCGGATAAGTGAATGTATTGCCATATAGTTTGTGCATTACTGACCTCTGCTGGATATGACCATCTAAGTTGAGCAACTGCATAACAGTATGTACAACTGACTTGAATGTCTAAGGGCCAATTGTGTATGTGTTTATGTGTGTGTAGCATGTCAATGTGTGTATGAGGAAATACAGCCCACTGGGTGGCTTGGGTATCATTTTCATAGCAGCTCCGTGGGTGGTCAGAACAGCACTGAAACACTATGCACATGACAGTACACGGCTGTGAAAGGCCACTTTCCCCGCTGGGTCACTCTATACTATACAGGAATCTCAGATCAAGCACATATGATCATAGGTGTGTATAATCAACAGGAAGATACATGTATAGAGATGGAGAGAAAAATGGAGAGAAAGCAAGAGAAAGAGAGGGAAAGAGAGAGAAAGAAAGAAAGAGAGAAAGAAAGAGAACAAGAGAGAACGAGAGAAAGAGATAAACTGCAGGATAACCAATAAACAAGACTTTCATATCAGTTGGTTGACAACCAAACAGCTAAGTGTCTGAACTGTATAAGTTATACCAGCCACACACCAACACACCTCTATAAGATAACAAACACACACACATACACATACAAGACCATTAGCAGAAGAAGAGAAAGCTCGGGACCTCATCCAATTGGAAAACAAGACACTTCAACAAAAGGCACAGCTGGTAGGCCTCTTGGTGTCAACTACATTATCAACGTTTCTGAAAGGTCATGACAACAGAACCAAAACAACCTCTGGGACTTGGCCTCCATCACTGCCTTCTTCCTAATATGTACTTCCAGGGCTGTGGAAAGAGGTTTCGATCAGGGAGTGCTCGTAAGGGTTGAGTGTGTGGTGGAGGTGAACAGAAATCGAACAGGCGTCAATCTTGTCACAGGCAAAAAAGCTAAACATAAACAACCCCCAGAACCCCCCAAAACCCCTACTTCCAGCCGTTGTGTGGACTCCAAATACATGCTTGGGAACTGTTTAGCCAAACTGTATAGTTGTGGTGATTCTGGATTGATCTTAATGTTGTTGAGATGATTCTAGATTGATCTTTGTGTGGTTTTTGTTGATCCTGTATTGACCTTAATGTGGTTGTGTTGATCCTGGATTGATTGTTATCATTTAGGTCGGTTTTGATTTTGGATCAGAATTTGTTCCTGGATTATCATTGTGGCTGGGATTCTGAATTTTAGATTCACTTATGCACTGCCCACCTTAATTTGGTCACAATGCATACTATTATAAGATTGATTGGTGGACATTTAGTAGCTTTTGTTTTACCCCTACTGACACTAACTGGTATGTTAAGGCTAGCTGGAAGGCCAGACCCTTCTCACTGTTTCAAGCACAGTGTGTCGACAAAATGACCAATCCCCTTTAACCCTGGGAACGTTTTGTTTGACCCCAGACTCAGGGGATGTTGACCCCTGTTGACCGTAATAACCTACTCAGGACCCCTGAGTCTGAGTTTACAAACCCCCCTTTCAACACCCACCCGTCAATCAGCGATGTCCTGCGGTCCTATAGCAGGTTTTTTTTTTGCAGTGGTTATCAAACTCAAAGTCACTTTGGGAAAACTTTGTTGCTTTGTTCCATCTAATGAAACATTATGAAACGTTATTGTTTTGCGGGTTAATAAAGAATTGCATGAGAACAGCCTCCTTTAATATAAGGTCAATATAAAACTTGAGAAAAGAAAAGTTATCGACCTAATCTATCAGCTGGCATTGTTATGTAGGCACTGATTATTTATCCGACCCTCCTCAGATAACATTGAAAGCAAACCGCTTTGTTGCAATGGCAGGAAAGCGAAAACAGTTGTCGGATGATAATAGGAAGCAGTAAAGCAATGGGAAACACGTAACTGACCACGGGCCTGCATATATACAGATGGAATGATAGTTCAGCCACACAATAGCAGTCTACCTGGCAGAGAGTGGGGTAGACTGGGACCGGGTACTGCCTGTTTAGGGCTTGGAAAGGATGACAGGGGCTCATTGGAGGAGGAGAAGTATGTTTCGTAAACACTCCGGGGGAAATGGTCAATTGACAATTGGAGTTAAAGGATGAGATCAGAAATAAATGCATACTTGATTGAGGGAATATTTGCAGAATGTTACTAAAAACTCCAGATTTAGACAAACACAAAGAACATGGTTGCATCAAAAAATTTAATAGTATCAATTTGCTGAACCATATTTTTATTCTTCTCTATTTGGTCAGAAAGTATTCCTGGCCGCTTTAACTCCTTTGTGATTGTTGCAGTACATCCTTCCACCAGCAGGGAGTGCTAAAGTATGTGATTGGTGATGTGTCTTTAGAGAAACCGCTGGACATAGAAACAAGAACCACTGAGAAGAAGAACCACCACCGTGTGAGTCCATGCTAAGACCGTTAGAGCCCCGCCAGCAGTGCATTTATACAGCCTCTGATCTCTGCTAATGACCCATAGCCCTGACTTTATTAACACCCTGACCTCCAAATCACCCCCCCCCCCCTCTCTCTCAGACACACACCCACACATGATGTACTGTAATTACAGCACAACCAACACTCCTTCTGTAATAAGGCGGGCCATTTATATACAAATATCCAATTTCCAATTGGATGTGTTCAATGAACAGAAATACATAAATTGTAGCTATGAATTTCACCTTTCCGTGTCTCTTGTGTGTGTGGCTGTATGTATATGCGTGTGTTGTGTGTGTGTGTGTGCGTTGGGGGGTGGTCAGAGTGACAGCTTGCTGACTGTGTTGCGTGAGAGGGGTCTGGACTGAGCTCAGACTCTGTGTGGTCTGGCTGTGTGGTCTCCAGCTGACAGGCAGGCCGAGGAGGAGGATGGGAGAAGGGGAGAGCCCTAGTGTGTGTGTGTGTGTGTGAGTGTGTGTGTGTTTACTTTATCCGGAGTGCAGCCCAGGCACTCGACGGCCTTAGCCCCAGTGGAGAGCCCAGCTTTCAGCCACTCAGCAGAAGCAGCAGCCCCTGGTCCTGCTACAGTGGATAAACACACATAAATATAAATATGCGTCTTGTGGCTGTTCTTGACATAGAGTACTTCATATAGTATGTAGTGTGGACAGCCACTGTGCTGGATCTAGAGTACTGCGTACTGTATGTAGTGTGGACAGCCACTGTGCTGGATCTAGAGTACTGCGTACTGTATGTAGTGTGGACAGCCACTGTGCTGGATCTAGAGTACTGCGTACTGTATGTAGTGTGGACAGCCACTGTGCTGGATCTAGAGTACTGCGTACTGTATGTAGTGTGGACAGCCACTGTGCTGGATCTAGAGTACTGCGTACTGTATGTA